>BGPR01021108.1:1772-16458 GCA_013235015.1 Araneus ventricosus | reverse complement strand
AGAAGAGAGTAGAAAAAAATTAATATGAGACGTGCTAGATTGTTTATTAATGAAGGACTATATGATATTCCTTAATCTAGTATATAATTGATTACTTTAGTAGTACATATGATATCCTTCATTTATTTGAAATTTTCTACAAATATTATTTAACTAATGCACAGTCAATGCCATTATATTATAATAATTATATTTTATAAGCCAAATAATTTTAATTTATTTTATAATTAATTTTATTATTATTTCAATCTTATTTATTAGAAAAAGCTTCGAATAACTCAAACTTTATCGCAGAATAAGTCAGAACAGGAGCATTTTCATATAATTCTAAATTATGCTCTCTCAAAATTATTCGAAGAGTCAAAATTTTACAACGAAAAAATAACATAACAATTTTTCAAAATAAAATATCAGTGTTTAATGTTTATCTGGACCTTCTTTGGCCGCAAACCCTGCTTTGAGTCTTTGATTGAGGTTTTCAATCAGTTTCTTCGCTGCCTCCTGGTTGATACTGCGCAATTCATCGTGGATTCTCTCAAAAAATTGCTTTTTACTTCTCTCTTCAAAAGGCAATTTCTGATGCAACACTGACCATAAATTTTTGATGGGATTAAGATTGCTTTGTGGTGGCCACTCCATTATCTTAATCTTTTTTCTTAAAAATAATCTTTGGCGTGTGTTTTGAGTCATTATTTCTTTGAAAGATATACCGTTGACCTATACTAAAATTTGTGATGGATTTCTTCAGATTCTGGTACAGGATACCGACGCACATACTGACTGTCATTTTATCGTTTTTTCATACCAATTTAACTAACACCTGTCTAGGGAACATCTCCATACCATCACATTTCCTCCTCCATGTTTTACTCTCTGTAAGATATTCATCTGTCAATGTGTCTAACCTGTTCGTCTCCACACTGTTTTACTCGTTTTTGATCAAAAAAAAAGTTCATATTTGATTTCGTCTGACCATAAAACGCTTTCCAAGAATTTGAAAAGCTTCGAAATATGTCCTTTTGCAAAGGACAATATTTTTTGCCATATTTGCTATGTTTTGTTTTCAGATGTATGTTTTTTTCTTTTGATAAACCCTGTGTTCTTGATTCTAAGACGAACTTTTAGAGCTGGCACATTCATTTCAAGTCTTCCACGATCTCTCTTCACGATATATCGTTCTTTTTCTGTGACAATCTTACAACCACAGAGTCTTCTCTTGCACTTGTTTTCGGTTTTTTGCCTCACCCTCTCTTGTTTTCGATGAATCCTGTCGACTCATACTTCTTACACAAATAGTAGATACCCGACTCTGACGATTTTTACTTTTTGCTAGGTTTTCATGCGATACCCCACCCTTCCTATATACATTGATGCGGTGGCGATGATCAACAAAAATCTCTAAACTCTTGGGCAGTATTGTTGACTTGACTGCTTCAGAGACCAAAATAATTGATTACCAAATAAATGATCTATTGATTTTCTTAAAATTTACCAAAATAAAAACAAATCCAATTCGAATTCACTTAAATATAACCTTCGTCATCAGCCGTTCGAATAATTTTGAACAGCTAAAATATACTCCTTAAAACAATAATCTCTTCTAAGAAGTAGTGATATTTCATGAAACAGCTAAAACTTATATGCATTTAACGCATTTGAAATAAGGTACCAGAAAATCAAAACAAAATAGTAAATTATAAAGTTATTAAAACTTTATGAACAAAAGATAATATTTTAACAGTCCGTTCTAATAATTATAAACAACACTGTATGACGTTTAGATTGGATTTCAGTAAGGATGAAATTAATTAAAAAATGTTTCAGTTCCACAAGAGACTTCAAGAGAGGTTCACCGTTCTCTTCAGCAATCAAATTCCCCATTACTTCATGCACTGTTGGCTGATCTTTTGTTAGTCAAGTTTATTTGTTCCCACCATATCTTGTAAAATATTCGCATCCTAGTTTGTAATATGTTACAAATATCTTATTTAAGCATCATGTGTTGACTTGTAAGCATGGGTAATACTCGCCATAACAACTTTTTTCCACTATTTGATAAACATCTTGATATCAACTGCTAATAAAAACAAACAAATACAAAATTCAGCACTGCTCAAATAAATATTAACAACACAAGATGCGCCGTGCTCATGATGGAATGTCAACGTGAATAATTTTTGAAAAAATATGTTAGTTGAGTTTATATTTTCGTGAAAATATATAAAATATGTGTTTGGTTCACATTTTGTGATCCGCATTCACACCTTATTATATTAAAAGCCTTGATATCCAATTGATATGTCAGTAGTGGGTAACAGGGAAAATTATTCATGAATTCTAGATACTACGAAGGTAAAAGGAAACCAAAAATTTGTGGTTAGAAAATTCAAAGCTAAAAGGAAATGAAAGCGGAATTGTCTAAAGAAGGCAAATTAATCTAACATTAACAAAAGCACGTGAAAAATTAAAAAGTGAAATAGGTTTAAAATGACAGCAAACAAAAACGTTATAAATTGTGTCCAAAATAATGAAATAAATAATAATTAATTAATAATAATTAATAAATAATAATAATAGATAAAAAAATAATAATCTATAATAATAACAGATAGAAAGTCAATCCTTCCAGGTGTGAAGGAACGCGTGTGCCAAATTTCGTTCTAAACAGAAATTGCATGTTTCAGATATAGTTTCACAACATAATATTTGGATTTTTGGCTCTATTGGTATAACAGTAATTGTTAATGGGGAAAAATAATACCTGAAGTATAGATATTGCGAAGGTAAAAAGAGACCATAAACCTGTACTAAAAAATGCCAAAGTGAATGAAAATATCTCTTTTGTCCGTTGATATGTTTGAAAAACCAATCCAGAAACCTTAAATTTAAGAATATGTGGATTCCCTGATTATCGAGTGCGCACTCTACAGAATACCAACACGGATTTAAAAACAGTATAGCCGAATTTTAACTTTTGTTTATACATTTCTAAATCTAAGAAGCTAAAATCTCATGATCACAAAAGCAAATGTTCACAGAAAGCAACTTAAGCTTAACGTTGGTAAAAGCGCGCATGTAATTGAACAGGGAAATATAAAAATCTAAGGAACTAAAATCACGTGATCACAAACCCAATGATGGAAATATTCACAGAAATCAATTTAACTTTAAGAGCACGTGTGATTAAACAGAGCAATATAAAACTATGTAACTTTTTAATCACTCGTGTGCTTTTGCATTTTAAAAGATAATGTAATAAACAAAGCATTCTTACAAATTTTGTTTAAATTAATTTTCAACATTGATTAAAAATGAGAGAAAAATTCTTACAGATATAGAACAGGTGTCACTAAAAAGCTAATTTTTTAAATTTTAAGAGGGTGTAAAAATAGTTTCCGGGTGATGATATGTTCCAAAATTATGGCAGAAAAACGCTAAGCATTTTAACCCCCCCCCCCTTTCATCCCTTTTAGGCGGAGTTAGAAACTTTTTAATTGCGTAGTTAATCCTTCTAGGTGCTAATTAACATATGTACCAAATTTCGTTCTAATCCGTCAAGAGGCGTGGAATATCCGTCAAGAGGCGTGGTATCAGGTTCAAACACACAGAAATTGAATTTTATATACAGTGCACTCCCGATTATCCGGGTTAATCACCGGGAGGGATCGCACGGACAATAGAAAAACACGGATAATCCGAAAACTCCTTTTTATTGAAGAAAAAAATCAACATTAGTACAAAAATATAAAAATTACTTACATTTGCATGCTGTTTAACATCAAACTAGGAATTTTCCTTTTAATATTTGCTGCTTAAAAAAATCTGTAATGAGTCTTTGCTTCTGCTGTTTGTTCATCTCTTGTCGTATATCGACACATATTTTACGAACCACAGTAATGTCACCGTAGTCAAATCCTCTTTGTCCCATATAATCTAACAAAGTTTCCACAGATTGTAGAGCAGCAGAATGAGAAATTGTATTTCCCTCATTTAGTACATATTCTGCATCCGTACTAGCTGATTCTCCATTGTCAAGTTTTTGAAGTATTTCTAATTTCTGTTTAGCATTTAAAATGTTTCGTTTTCGTTTCACATCACTCATTTTTACCAGTAAAAAATTTCACGCCACTAACTGACGATAAACAAGACGCAAACACTAAAGGAACAAGTGCGAAAGTGAAAGAAGACGAAGAAGTTAAAGAATGACGTGTCGGGGAGAAGCTTGTTCGTACGAGAATGAGTTAGCAGGAAGTGGATGATTCATTTCTCGGAAAATTAGGGGTTGAACCGTGGAGGAAGAAAGAAAAAATCTATTCTTTAGCCTCCGCCGCCACGGCTCACTAGTTTCACGGAATGAATCTCTCGATCGAACGTCAACATCGATTTTACATGCATGATAAGCAGGAAAATGTTTCTCTTTAAATTTTTTGTGAGTCCGAAATGAGCACGGATAATCCGCAAACCGGATAATCCGCGCACGGATAATCGAGAGTATACTGTATTAAGATTATTATACGATAAATAGTGGGTTGGATTGGAAAAAGTCGCCTTTCAGATTCCTGCAGACCGTTGCGTGCAGAACTTATCTACCGAGAATAAAACAAATGTAAGAAACCTATCTGGAGGTGCGGTCACGCATATGACATTTCTAACATTGCAGAAATAAGGCATAAATTGCCATTATGTCCGCCTCTCCAACGGAGCAAGCAATTGGGTCAGCGGGTAAGTTAGGACTCTCCGGTTTCCTTCCCTTTCTCAACAAGCTCTTGAATATTTGAATCTCAGCTTCACTTGTAGTGTGTCTCGAATACCTAAGTAAAATTATGTTAATACCCTCTTTTTCTCTGTCATTCCTTTCGATCAAAATCTAGAAACAAAAAGGCAACTCTAGTGCTCGCTATTTGGACGTTTCTAATCGTTTCAATGAAACATATTACCAAAGTGTACATTTCTATAAGGTCCATAAAGTCTAATTTTAGCCTAGGCATTTCTATATTTTGCGTTTTTATACCGAACAAAAAAATGTCCTTTATTTGCCCGGCTTTTGAATAAGGTATCCCGCATTGTCCCGGTGTTTATTTACAGCAAGTGTTTCATATTAAAAGTGCTTTTAAATACAAGTCGTCCACACTTATCGTGATCCAATAGTTAATTTCTAAATAGTTAGAGATAGACACATAATTCCAGTTGGAAAAATGCTTTAAATTACGGGAAGAATTATATTTTATGTTTTTTGTGTCACTAAATATATTTCTTCTCCTTCCAAACGCTTTCTATGCACAGAATATGCGCAATAAGTCATAATCTGCCTACGACTAACATAGTCATAATTTGTCAATAAAAATTAAAATCTGCCTGTGGGTGATGTTTTTAAATATTAACTTGATATAAATAGAAACATTTAGCTTCTGAAGTATTCTCCTTCTCAAGTTATATTAACGTCCCGTTCTGAATCAACACAAGGTCTATTTTAAAATAAACCTCGTCTTTTTGAACCGTAGTCAGATGACGAGGAAAAAATCTGAGCCGGCGTCCTCCGTCTCCATATTTCCGCACAACAGCAAAGGGAGGACGTTTGACCATCCGCGTCAGATTTCACGTACACAAGGCTCAGATACACCATGGTGCTTTTGTGGAATCGGGTTTCAAACCTAGATCCTTCCGACCCCCGAAACCGAGTCCCTATCACTAGGCCACCGTGTCTCTGTATTCCATGAAGGCATCTTACGAGGCGAATTAATTGAAAACTATCCTCTTCCTCCAAGACTTCGCACAACAGCAAAGGAAGGATGTTTGACCCTCCTCGTCAGATTTCACGTTCACCAGGCTCACATACACCATGGTGCTTTTGTGGAATTGGGTTTCAAACTTAGAACATTCCGACCCCCGAAACCGAGTCCCTATCACTAGGCCACCGTGTCTTCACTAAGCCACGGAGTGTATTTATACAGTGTCTTGGCATATGAGGAATCCAGCGCCAAACTTCGAAAAAGAATGGCTGAAAAGGGTCGCCAATAATCTCGTCTCCAGGCAGAAAAAAAGTGGAATTATCAAATTCATTAGCGAAAGCAGAGGTCTTTTCCGGCCTCCCTAGCCTTCAACTTCCCAGCGAGCTGAACTAAGTAGCTCAATTGCCGGACATTCCCCCTTCAAATAAAAGAAAGGTATTTCATTGTCTAAAGAAAAGAAGACTATTACGACTAATAGTGTAAAAGTGAAAATGTCTGTGCTGTACATAGTGTATATATTTCCTTCTTTTAGTTTATTTTGTTTTTCTCTTTCTTCAATAAAATTCCCGTGTCTTGTCCATCAAACCGTTCAGTGATCGGTCTGGTCACGGGTACGGGGGTAAGGGACGGTGTTCTGTTCTGTCTCTGTATTCCATGAAGGCATCTTATGAGGCGATTTAATTGAAAACTATCCTCCTCCTCCAAGACTTTCGTCTTGATTGTGGTCGAGATAAATATAGTCAATAAAAATCTGGAACCCACCAACCCCAAACCCGAGACATTGCCACCAAGAACTGCATTTTTTTGCGGCACCACGCATACCCCTGAACTCGGAGCCGGCCTGGTCCCTGTTGGTTGGATAGGTATGCGTGAAGTTTTAATAAAAGCCAAAATAATAATAATAATAATAAAATTACGAACTTAGAATTTGGATAACATAATTTGAAAAACAGATATTAACAAAGCATAATTGTGAATTTCAGCATGCTTAAAATGAATAAATTGTGATAGAAAAATGAAAAAGCAAAACAAAATGCTAAAAGTTTAAAAGATGACAGAACGAAAGCGTAATGGATTTCCAGTTAATGTTCATTAAGTATTCGCCATGAAATTTTCAATTAGGAGGTTGGAAATAAAATTTCTTCAGTGTTTTTAACCGCTTAACTTAACAGCCCGAGAATACTCGTGCATCGAATTATCGAAATTTTAATCTTATAAACTAAAATTGAATCATTAATTAGCTTTATAATTTGACACAAAAAATAGGTAGGATCCATAAACATCTTAAGTATCCTATGCCTTCTTAGATGAATGAAAACGACAGCCCCTTTCCAAAACAGGAGGGGTCATCTTGTTAGATAGCAAAGAAAATTATTAAGTTAAGTGCTTAAATAAAACAAATTAAATTCCTTATTTTCGCTCGAGAGAGTGTTGATGTCATTACTCGTCGCCACCAGAGATTCTTTTATATCTGTGCTGGTTTCTTGAAGTGGAAAAAGCTGGTCAGTGGTCATTCTGTGGAGTAGTGAATGGGACTTCCTTGCTCGCCACATCCACATTTGTCCTCTGATCGTAGACTGAATCGGCTTATATAAGTTGGGAAGAAACTGAAAGAACTGCTCTTTAATGAATAATGGCAGTACAGAATCGTAATTCCTTTTAATATGTTTTATAGATTTTCGCTATGTGTAAGATCGGGTTATTACTAACGTGAATTGTAATTCGTCCCAGTTTTGAACTCTTTTCCCGGCTTGACGTCCTCTTGGCGGTTATTGCAAAAATAACCGATTTTCGGTTATTTCAGGTTTTTTTCACCTCCAGTTTAACCTGGCGGTTATAACCGTTAAAAATCGGTATTTGAAATAACAGGTTTTCGGGGGTTTTTTCAACCTTTCAACCGGCTGAAACGTAGAAAGTCGCTCTCTGATGACTATTCTAAAACCGGCTCCGTCGCAGAAAGTCGTTCCTCGATTATTACTCTTAAACCGGCTCCGGCGTAGAAAGTTGCTCTCTGTTTATTACCCGAAAACCGGCTCCGAAACATTTGCGTTCGCCATTTAGCTACAGAGAGGCCGTTTTCAAAGCATTCAGCTGAAATATTTTTGCCGTTCAAAGGGTTAATAAAAGTCAAACGCCGTTTGCACAGTAGTAAATAATCGTATTTTAAATTGTTTGATTCAATAAGTACAATGCTAACAAATAACTATGACTAAATTTTTATACTGTCCCTTTGTCCTATTAATCGCATTTAGTAAAATATTTTGGGCGCTCTGAAATTTGAAACAAAATGTTCCACTTTTCTACGATTGCAACTGATCGAGTCATGAAAGCTTGACTATCACTTTTTTAGACCGGTGGTGCGCAAACTATTTTCTTTTCCAACCCCCTCACTTTGTGTAAAATGTTTTCACAATCCCAACCAACAGACGCTTCGAGGAAGCGGTGCTCGTTGATTGGCCTAAGATAGTGTTCGGCAAACTCATTAGTCAAAAGAGTCAAAGATCAGCAATACAACGAATAAGATTTCTTTTGAGAGTCAAATCCTTTTAAAAACCATGCTTTTAGAAGTCAATTTAAACTAGTTACTAACATTAAATAAAACTAGATATTATAATAATCGTATGTAGTCGAAAAAGATTCGTGGCATAGCCGCATGTGGCTCGCGAGCCGCGGTTTGCCGACCACTGGCCTAAGATGGTGAAATTCAACTTAGTAAATTTAAGTCTTATCGAACCTAAAATCGAGCATATCTTCTGATACGGTTTGTTCACCCGGTTGCATATTTACAAACCCTACCCTGATAAACCAAAGGCGGGACATCAGCTAATATCATTGGCTCGCACTCGCTTCGCCGTAAGTTGTGACGTCATTGAATGCGAACTTTGAATCTGTTTAGTTTTTTGTTGCTTGGACTTCACGAATTCCGAACTACGATACTAACCTACTTCGCTATTTTATTTAGTCTAGTGATTATTGTTTTTACTCACAAATAGCACTTTTATCACGAATATTTTTAAAAATAATTTCCTTTGTTAGAAATGTTACAACCCACGAAAGAATGTTTTCTGTGCTCAACTGTAGTTAAACAGTGCCGAGTACGTTAATCAGAAACAACATTATTATATGAAATTTATTAGAGAGAAAACGAAAAATGGGAATCAAAGAAATATCGTAAAATACTGCTGAGGATTATAACCGTCATTCAGTAAATATAATACTTTCAAATGGGCGACTCTTGTTTTGTTATGATTTCCGCACGCTACGTGCGAGAGCTAAGAGTAACGTCACAGGCCCTCGCAGCCAATGATATTGGCTAATTTCTTGCCTTTGGTGTATCAGGGTAGGGTTTGTAAATATGCAACCGGGTGAACAAACCGGATCAGAAGATATGCTCGATTTTAGGTTATGGTTAGGTTTTTTTAAATGATTAGAGGTTTATGCTCGATTTTTTTGAGTAACATCACAGGCCCTCGCAGTCAATGATATTGGTTAATTTCTTGCCTTTGGTGTATCAGGGTAGGGTTTGTAAATATGCCACCCGGTTATTGGATTTTTAATAAATAACCGGTAATAATCGGGACAAAAAATAACCGCAAAAAACTGTTAACCGAAACAAAGAAAAACCGCTTTTCGATTGAAACCGGTAGGTTTTCCCATCCCTGTTTCTGCCGCTTTACAAAGTTCCGAATTGTCTGGGTGGAAAATAGCTTTAAAATACCAATAACACTAACACTTCCTTATTAAGTTTTCTTTCTGAAACTTTCTCAATCCTCTTGAAATCCCCAGCTTTCGGTCATTTGAATGAAAGGCGCATATTCGTTAACGTCAGTTTCTCAGTACCCATTCCCATTTTCTAATTCTTTGTCTTCAACTTTCCATTTATTTCTATTATCTAGTCAAAGCTTTCTTTGATCCAACTATTTCATCATTTTTACTTGATATCTATTTCAACATTAAAAGACATTTGATAGGAAGTTTTCTAGAAAACTACGAATGACATAATGTTTCTAACAGCAGCAGAATAAGCGACAATTGTAGCTTTAAAAAAAAATGAAATGATTGCTGGTATTTTAATTCTATTTATTAAATCAAAATGAATTTAAGTTATAAAATCTCTTTTATATTTGATCACCAAATAAAAAGAACATATACTTTGATCTTAAATACAGAGAAATAATTTTTATAAAAACAGGCCATAGGAGATTGAAATATCCTTCTGGAAATGATTGAACTCTTGCTTTCCCACTTCGAGTGAACTTTATACACCGTTATCAATCCTAGAAAAGACCACTCCGCCATTTTCTGCCCCATGAGATCACAGAAGCGGTTTTGAGTTCAAGAAACAGACAACTGAATGGGAACAACATATCACGAACTGAGATTAAGAAGGCCAAGACATAAAAATATGCCTTTTAGGAGAAAAATAATATCTATTTCTACGAATGGTCTTTTATGACAGGAATAAAATTGTTTGCTTAACGGCTTATTAGCGCTTTTATTATTCTGTTTTTCACCAGTTTGACTTCTGACTGATTTAACTTGACATTTGACAACTTCCCATTAAACATTTCCATTTAAATTTGAGAGCTTATCTTCAATTTTGACAACGAAAATCGCCAGTCGAAATTGACTTCTGATTGATTTAATTTGACATTTGACAACTTCCCATTAAACGTTTCCATTGAAATTTGAGAGCTTATCTTGAATTTCGACAACGAAAATCGCCAGTTGAGTTTCACTTCTGATTGATTTAACTTGACGTCTGGCAACTTACCGTTAAAAATGTGCATTTGAGGGGACACATTACCTTCTGAACACTATTTTTTATTTCAAATATTATTGAAAAATATTCATACTATTAAAACATAATAATCATATAAAGTCATCTTAAAGAGAAAAAAATCATTTTGATCTGCTTGTTAAGTTGAAATTTAATTTTTAAAGAAAAATTCAATTTTTTAGATTCCTATTACTTTTTCAAATATGAATATTTTTGCTTCATTTTTTTTTTGCAGATTCATTGAAATATATTAAACGAAGTTATGCATGGATTTTAAAGTGTATCTAATATTCGCTTAAATATAGATTATTTTAATGTTTTATGTGGTGAAAAATGAGAAAATTTAGCACTAACTCAATTTCTATCTTGTATATGAAAAAATAGGCAACTGAATGCTTATTGCATGCACAGTTTTATTATATGTATAACGATAAAGAAGTACAAAGAATTTGACAGCTCTATCTGAAAAGGGAAAAAAGCCTTACCATTTTGAAAATATGATATAAAGAAAAGCCCGACATGGAGAAAAGGCCAGGTAAAGTTGTCATTTGCTCATGTTTATCATTGGTCATCGTAAATAAAAGCCTAAATAGCTTCTACAATATTAAAAGTACAAATTTGAAATTTTGATACAAAAAGTAGAATTATACGTGTTGGCTTCTCGACTGACATTCATAAGACTTCTTTTAAAACAAAACAACATTTATTAAGCACAACCATTTCACTTCGTAACTGCATACAACGTAACTCCGTTCAATCGTACCGTACTCAACACTTCTCGTAATCGTCTCCCTCTAGACTCTTTCTAAAAATCAAATTCAAAGTAGCACACATCTTACTGTTGCCACTTACCTGATATCATACACTGATATACAATAATTATGTTGCAGTCATGCTTTTGTCAGGCGTAATATGAAATACGCTTACATAAGATAAACAAAACAAGACAAATAAAAATTAATATTTCGGCCATTTTTGGGTAATGTGTCCCCTTAGCTCTTTAAACCCGAGGCGACTTTTTTCTTCTAGCTCCTTTAAAACCGAGATCTTTTGGGAGGAAGCGACATGAATTGGACTCTCCCAACCTGGGTGGTCATTTTCCCCACCCCTGCTATAACCTTCCCTTAAGGCGCACGGAAATGGCTGCAGTTTGCAATGATAATTGGACACCCTACCGCGCTTATCTCCTAAGCGATCTCAGAACCTCACCTCCCCTGAAAAGAAGCCAACCGCCTCAGACCGGCCTTCGTCGCTGTTAAAGGGAAATTTTTAGACCGCCCGGGACGCTTCGCTCAGTGTCAGAGGGTTAAATTCAGAAAAATCATGGCGGAGTCACCAGTTCAGTCCACCGATCTATAAAGCATGTTTTCTGAGTTCTCTTAGGGGCTCGAATTATCCTTGCCCATCCCAGCTAATTTCCTTGCGCCTTAAGGGAAGGTTACAGCAGAGTTGGGGTAAGTGACCACCCAGGTTGGAAGAGTCCAATTCAAGTCCTAGCCTCCCAAAATAGCCCGTTTTAAAGAAGGTAGAAGAAAAAAGTGGTATCTGGATTAAAGAGTTAAAAAATAATATTTGAGGCTTTCTAGTGATACATAACATTCAAGTTAGAAGATTATTTTATATTTGCATAAAATTTCTTGTTCATTCCGATCCGAAATATATCGGACAAATTATATCGGTTTCTATTCTTAGAAACTAACTGATATCAATTATGGGGTAAACTCATCAATTATAGAGCAATTTTTCTTTAATCCCACATTCTTCCTTTGGTAATGCACAATCCTAGATATGCGAGCTTTCAGAATAATTTCACCACATTTCCAAAAACAGAAAAGAAAATCCATTACAGAAATAATAAAACAGAATTAGAATTCCTCATTAATCTCAGAAATCATCGGGCGTAGCAATGAGCTGACTATGAAATATGAGTGTGGTTTTGTTGTAAAATATTTTGGCGAAAATGGAACAACAAATTGCATCCATATGAGAAAGTCTATTTAATATCATGCACGATCGATGATAATTTTTTGGAAACAGCCCAAAAATATTGTTGTTGTATATAGAACTTATAAATCAGTTTCCGTGCAATGCTTTTCAATCAATACTCAAGCTATTTTAACTGTTCCACTTTTGGAAACGGAACAGAATTGTGTCGCATTGCATTCTCTGCACTCATCTGAACCCTTCCCGGCCCGGAGAAATTTTCTTTTATGCATCAACAGATGTCTTCGCATGCATTCATAATGCACTTACATGTTATATCATGTTCTGGGTAAAAATAAATAATGCTCAAAATATATAACAATCCGCACATATTCATAAATTATTTAATTAGTTATTATTGATAATTAAATAATTGTTAATTTTTACTGGGAAATCATAATATGGGCTGGAGAGCATTAATTTAAGATTTGATCAAATCAAATAATCAACAATAGGAAAAAAATAACATTGTTTTTCTGAATGAAAACAATATTATTTCCATCGTTTCTGTAAATAAAAAAATGACGGGAAACAGTTGCTTATTTTAAAGGCGTAGGACTACTTTACTCGCGTGACTCTTTTGTTTCTTGAAGTTGCTCGTAAGTTTTTAAGTTTAAGTAAGTTTTTTTTGTAACTTATGTTGTTACCCTTTATTTCTAAAATAAAACATTAGTTATGTTTTCAACATATGTAGTTAACGAGATATAGAGGATCGCGTCACCAATTCATGCGTATTTTTGTCCAACTTTAATATTCGCTGAACTACAATTCCGATTTTCATTTTTTGTAACTTCTGTTGTTACCCTTTATCTCTAAAATAAGACATTAATTGTGTTTTTAACATATGTAGTTAAAGAGATATAGAGGATCGCATCACCAATTCATGCGTATTTTTGCCCAACTTTAATATTCGCTGTACTACAATTCCGATTTTCAATTTTTTTGTAACTTATGTTGTTGCCCTTTATCTCTGAAATAAGACATTAGTTATGTTTTTAACATATGTAGCTACCGAGATATAGAGGATCTCCCATACCAAGTTTTATGGCGTTTTGGAGTGTGAATCAGTTTCCTTCCTGAGACCCCAATGGGAGGAAAGTAGTCCTACGTTAAAGAATATACATCGATAACTGAATTGGACACCGAAAATCATCGCTTCTGTGTAATGAATAGTAGATAAAATCTGTGATGAAAAACACCGTTTGTGATGACTCGAATTTCCAGACAGCTGAAATATTTACTAGCTGGAATAAATCGTATTCCAAAACTCTGAATACTGATTTACTTTATGCAGCTGTTTAAACAAAAAAAGTGTTTCAGTATTGTTTTCTAGGAAATTTTAAGAATGTTTTAAATATTAATATGGGAATATACAATATGTTTCAGAAATTGAGGACGAATGAATATCATCTAATTTAAAAAAAATATTATTTAATTAGATGATAGAGAAAGCAATGTAGGGGCTAATCACATAAAACAACCTCTTTTTAAATAATAATACTTTTTCTCTCGCCTAAGGCATACGTGAAAATTTAGGTACATAAATTAAACTGAAATTAAAATTTATTTTCAGAGTATTTCTATTATCGAAATCTAAAATGTGTTGCTAGTTTTGGTATTGGAACAAAAATTTGCTACTATATCTTGAATAACAGAATAGGTAATATACATCGTGTTATATACTTTTAAATCGATTTCATATAAACTGATTCTGATATTTCAGTGTAGATTGTATAAAATTAACACATAAGGTTATCATACGTCCGGATTTCAAACTCACGTCCGCGGTAGCGTCGGAATTTTCAAAATGTTCGGATTTACGCCAGTGAGTGCGGCGAGAGAAAAATTAAATTCGTGAACATTCTTTGTTTAAAAATTGTAGAATTTTCCATACGCTACCTGGCATATGGGCTCGAGCTGAGGGAATTTTTTTAGATGATAGGACTTGTCTTGACATTTAAATATTTCCGTTTAGAGACTCTACTGACAACGAGAAATCTAAACTTATTCCGTTTAGAGACTCCACAGACTATAAGAAATCTAAAGTTATTCCGTTTAGAGACTCCACTGACTATAAGAAATCTAAAGTTATTCCGTTTAGAGACTCCACCGACTATAAGAAATCTAAAGTTATTCCGTTTAGAGACTTCACTGACTATAAGAAATCTGAAGTTATTTCGTTTAGAGACTCCAC
>BGPR01021107.1:0-26934 GCA_013235015.1 Araneus ventricosus | reverse complement strand
TGAAAAATAATGGATTAAAGCAAACAAGTTGTCTCGGGCACAAGTTAAAAAAAATATTGCTTTCAAATAATTGAACACATTTAAGGAAATTTACCTTTATGTTATTCAATAATTGATTGCTAAACTTACATTAAAATAATTTTAGAAAAAAAATCTGACACATTTACTTCTTTTCCCAAGTTGATTAAAATTTTCAGAATGATAGAAAATAGATAAAATTATACATCATGAAAAAGATTAATCAAATTCTTGAAAATCTGAAATATTGAAGAAGCAGGCTACAAAATGATGGCAAGTAAACAACTGTAATGGGACAAACTAATATTTGCTTTTAATATTTATATGTAATAAATTCAATTTATCCTTGTCTTTAAATTAAATTCTTTTTATCCATGCCCCATGAAAATCTAATTGCTATAACTTTAACTGTCTTAGATGAAATTTTTACTATTGCTCAATATCGAGAGCTTCATTTAAATTGCCGATCTAGTTTCACTTTCCAAAGAGGAGTGCAACTGTCACAGTTGATAAAAGCTATGGACATATTGCCAACTCTTTCTGCTAAACCAGTGAACTTTGCACACTGCATTTCATAAAAACCAGTGATGGATTGGATAACTTAAATTATCATCTAAGAAATAAAAATTAATCTTTCATCTATTTCAATTAATATGACAAGACTTTAAATAAAATTATTTTGGATTATCAATGGCTGCCAGTTCCTTTAACAGTTTCAAGTTCACTATGTTTTGTTTTGAAAATTACTAAACTAATTTCAAAAATGAGTTTTAGACAGGTATCTGATCTTAATATGTAAAAGAAAAAAAAAATTAGCATTTTTTATTTTCCAGAAACTTGTGGTTTCACAATGAAATCAATGAATGGTAACGGTCTACTTTTCCTTCTCTAATAAACCAATGCAAAAAAATTGCACAGAATGAAGGCTGTTAACTTTAGAATCCTAAAACCTTTTTATTTTAACATGATTAATTAAGAGATTCAAATAATAGGCAGTTAATAATTAATTTAATATCATTTAATTATTTTTAGTTTATTATGTAATATATACTCAGATAAATTTTTACATATAAAATTGATTTATATATTACCTTACTTACTGAAAAGTATACATTCATAAATACAAAATGTTTAAAACAGAAATTACCTATAATTTATAAGCAGGAAATAAATAAAGATATAAACACATATGCGCACACACATTCTTATTATATATATAAGCTACAATCAATGTGAGTAATCAGTAATTATGCATAATAAACTATCAAGATCGAATGCAAAATGCAAGATATTTTACAAATTGCACAGAATAAAATGAAAAAAAAACCTGGAAATTTTAAAAAGCGAAATATATACACATTGGAATTAATTCTCTTATTATAAAGTAATTTATGAAATCGTATCTAATCTACATGAAACTTTTCAAAGCAATGATGTACAGTGGTACCTCGAGATACGAGTGCCCTGACATACGAGTTATTTGAGATACGAGCGCTGTCGAGCAGCGAAGTTTTGTTTTGAAATACGAGTGACATTTGAGATACGAGGAACGGCCAGCTGCGACGCTGCACGCGGCCCACCCAGTTTACTGCGCCTCGTGCATTATCCCATGTATTCCCCCAGTGTGCTTGTTTACCTCGCTGTCGAAGCATCTTTGCTAAGTTTTTCTAGGGCTTTGCGCTTTTTGTGCATTTGCATACTTTATCACATTTCTTTCCATAACGATGGGTCCGAAGAAAGTGAGTGGAAAGGTCAGTGCTCAGAAGAAGATGATGTCTATTGAATTAAAGTGTGAAATCATAGAAAAAATAAGCTAGGTGTGTGAGTAGCTGACTTGGCGAGGCAGTACGGGCGTAGTACTTCAACGATATGCACTGTGCTTAAACAGAAGGAGTTGATAAAGGGTATAACGCCATCTAAGGGTGTTACAATAATTTCTAAGCTCCGGAGCTCTCTCCATGAAAAGATGGAGAAACTGCTGATGGTTTGGTGACGGAGAAGCAGCTTAAAGGCGATACCTTAACACAGGGCATCATATGCGAGAAGGCACGAGCAATTTACGGTGATTTGCTGAATCAGACCCCGCGCACTTCCGCGGACGAGGCATCGGAAGACTCGTTTAAAGCCAGTCGAGGCTGGTTTGACAACTTTAGAAAAAGGACCGGCATTCACTCCGTTGTCAGGCATGGTGAGGCAGCAAGTTCGGATGTGAAGGCAGCTGAGGATTATCTCAAAACTTTTTCCGAATTGATAGAAGCCAATGGATACATCCCCCAGCAAGTCTTCAACTGTGACGAAACAGGGCTTACATTTATGTGACCAAAATACAAATACATATGTATGTACACTTTATATAAAACCAGTTTTTTTTGCTTTACATTCTCTTTTATTATGTTTTTATACAATATTTGTCATTTATAAATACATTTTTCTTATTCAAAAACACGTAACAAAAACAATTAGGGGTAGCATTTTTTGGGCCTGGAACGGATTAACATAATTTCAATGGGGAAAATTGCTTTGAGATACGAGCAAATTGACATACGAGCAAGGTTACGGAACGAATTAGACTCGTATCTCGAGGTATCACTGTACTTTCATTGCTTTTTGCAAACATGCTCAAGCCACAGTCACAGTTTGGGCACATACATTTTGTTTCGCGAAAATTTTGCAGTTGTGCTGGAAGAAGCAAATCTTCTGGGTTTAAATTTTTGTGGAATTCGGCCAACATGTTTCGGTCTTTCCTTATCTGACCTGCATGTTTTTCTAAATTTCAATTTCACATGTTGGAAACTAGATGGAGAAATGCTTTAAAATTTTTAAAGTTTAAAATTTCAGAACTGAATTTCCTTAAAAAAATAAAACACAGTGCAACAAAAAATTTATAAAACTAAAGTGATACTTTCTAACTTCTCAGAGAACAGCTGAAATATAAAAGGTGTTTAGGCCATCTGTTTCTCAGCTCAACTGTGATCAAGGGGGGGAAGCCTGAATTATGAAAACAAAAGGCCAATAAAAGCATTCCTATTCCAAAACAAAGCGAGTTCACTTCGGCTTTTCACTCGATCGCTGATAGAATTTGACCCTTACTGGAGTTTCATTTCACCACAAAACCAAAGATTTTACTTAACTTTTCCAAGACTTTATTTATATAAAGTATTGAGAGTTGTAATTTATAAATGAGAAGGACTTTAATAAGTCTATATGTTATTTAAAATAAATAATATTTTTAAAGCTAGTGAAATTTGAGAACTCTAAATAAACAAACTAAAAGATACTAACTAAAGATAAAGATCTCTAACTAAAAGATTTTTCACTCAGTACAAATTTACTGCCAAGAGATGCAACAAAAAATATTCTTTTAAAATTTGCCTACAGTTAATGTGAAGCTTTTAATTTGTATCTATATTTGGAAGAATCTAAAATTTGTAAAACAATATTCAAAGCATAACTGCAATTTGGGCATGGCCCATCAATGTGCTATGGTAACAAATCACTGTTCAATAGGTTTCCAAAAAATTCTATACCACACGTTGGGCCTATTTATTACAAACATTAACCAATTTAAAATCTGCATATATTACCTGAAAATCTACATCGCCACAAATTGAAAATGTACAACAAGGCCCTTCAATTTTAAATACTGCTTCACCTCTTTCATTTTCAATTCTGAATTGGGGCGTGCAAATGCTCCATTCTTGGACTACAACCCCAATTAATCGTCCAGGTGGTGCAAAAACCTCCAATCTCTGTAAAGAATAATCACTCGGTAAAGAATCATAGAAACAGACACAAAAGTTAGTTTTATAAAAATTGAGGGGGAAAAAATCCATATGCAACAGTAAATACACTAAACTTAAAAAAAAAATATATATATATCTGGGAATCTAGGGTTTTAGAAAGAAAAGGGAGCAGTAATGTTTAGTTTAATTTAGCTGTATTAATGTCCCATTTTAAAACAACAAGAGGGCTATTTTGAGATGGACCTCATAAGTTTGAATCTTGGTCAGATGACAAGTATGCCACACCTGAGCTGACACCCCTTCTTCAAACTTCCACACCATATCATTGGGAAGGCATTTGGGCTCCTATGTATGATGCAACAAGCCCACATACATGACAAATCTTCAGTGGAATCTGGTTACAAACCTAACCATATGGTCCCAAGGCCGAGACCTTACCACTACGCCCCTTAGGGTTAGGTTAGGTTATATTAATGTCCCGTTTTTGAAGCAACACGAGAGCTATTTAGGGACGGACTTCATAATTTTGAACTGCAGTCAGATGACGAGGACAACACCCGACCTGGCACCTCCAAACTTCTGTGCCACACCAACGGGAGGACGTTTGGCCACTACGTATCATTTAGCATGCAACAAGCCCCATACACGGCGGATCTTCAGTGGAATCGGGTTTCGAACCCGAGACCTTACCACTAGGACACCGCGGCCTAGGCCCCTTAGGGAGCAACGAATACTTACAAAAACTTTAGAAAAAAATACATGTTCCATTTTTACTAGATATTGATTTTTTCCCTCATTACAGTTTGGAAAATATGTTAGAAACTTGGAATATTTATAGCAGTTTTGTTTGACAGGGAATTCTTGGGGAAAAAAAAAATAAGTATACCGTGATTTGGCATTTTTTTCTTCAGACCTACAAAATCAAAATAAATAAATTTAGATTTGTCTTCATCAACGTATTCTTTTATTTATGTTTTACAGTAGTTTAGTATTAAAAAAAAAGTTACTGCAGAAGCAGTGTACCTTCTGTTTTGTCTTGCCAAATGCACAACAACAAAAAAAAATTATGGGACATTTCTGTGAATATGACAAAACTGAAATATGCAGAAACTGACATAGAGGAGCAAATAAGCTCAACAGAATGCATATTTTATCACAATTTATTGATGACGTAGTAATTAATTATAGCTGGTACACAGGCTATAGATACTGCATTCAAACAAAATTGGCTGATTGGATTAGCATCCTATTTTGAAACTACATAAGGACCGCTTTGGAATAGATCTCATAATTTTAGACATTTATAATCAGACGACATGGGTGGCACTCGAACCAGCACCCTTCTCTCAAAATTCAACACCACACTCGCAAGATGATGCAATACATATATTATACAAACAAAAACAATCGACACTAACTGAATGAAAACTATTATAACTTCAGAAATCACTAAATAATAGATTGGGTAATTTACACATTTCATTTGAAACATAAGGAAGGGAATTCCAGACCTTTTAAGTTTAACCTGGGCATCCGAGCCACATTAGCTAAAGGTAAACATTTTTTTTTTTTTTACTTATTTAGATAGCACTAAAGCAATGGAACAGTTGTTATAAAAGTCCGATATAAATACACAAGAAATAATATTTAGTGCATGCTTCGGACACCATAGTGTTTCCTTTCCGAGAGCAAAGAAACAAAAATTTATTTAAACAGACCTGTAAGCAGCAAGGGAAGCAACAAGAGGAGCATCGAAGATCTCTAGATAAATGTATGATCTCCATGCCAGCATTATCTTTTATCTTTATATCAAATGGACGAGAACTTCCGCAGCAGTTTCTGGTGCAACAATCCGTATCTACGGAAGTAAAAATTAAATTTCAAAAACTGCAGACGTTACAAATATTACTTATGAAATTAAATCTCCGCTCCACTAAAACCTTAAATAAGCCTCTTGGCTAGAAGATACAAAGTATGAGAGTTTGGTTCGATTAACATCCTTTTATGAAGCTAGAAAGGACTATTTTGGAACAGACCTTACCATTTTGAGCCATGATTTGAGGGTGATATCCAAATTGGCACCCCCTTACCACACCAGCAGGAGAATTTTGAACATGTCAGATTAGCATACACCAGACCAGGTACACAGCCTTCTTTGGCGTGGCATAGAGTTAGTTTAGCTATATTAATGTCCTGTTTTGAAACAACACGAGGGCTATTTTGAGACTGACCTCGTAATTTGGAACCACAGTCAGATGACAAGGAAGACACCCGAGCTAGCACCCCCTCTCCAAACTTCCACGCCATACCAATGGGAGGTTGTTTGGCCACTACACATGATTTAGCATGCAACAGGCTCCATACACGGTGGATCTTCAGTGGAACCTTCCGGTCCCAAAGCCGAGACCTTACCACTTGGCGACCGCGGGTTCCCAGATAACAGATGAAATAAGGTCATTTTCAGGCCCTGTTTCAAACAAAGTGTCAAAAGAGAAATCCAGCTGTGAGCATTTATGGAACAATAATAACTCATAAATCGTAAGTGGCATCTTGTAATACTATGGTTGTCCATTGATGCTCAGTGAAGATATCTGGTCTGGAGAATGCCCAGAAAAGCATTTAAACCGGGCTGTCTCCAACTGACTGTATAGGGATGGGTCTCTATATCTTGATGTGGTCTTGGCCTATTTATAAATCTGTATTGGAAAATGAAAGCCGATCACTCTTCAAACTTTCCGAGAGACTCTGCCCATTCCCACAGATTTTATGCCCCAGAGAACAACTACTTTTAAAAAGAAACAGTATTTCTATCTACACTGATAGCCGTGTTTGTTCCACCAAGACTTGAAGAGCATGACAAAGAAGTAGTACAGCTCTGATCCTGTCAACACTCCGATTTGAACATTTTAGGGGCTTATTTGAAGAAAAATATTTATGCTAAAATTTAACCTTCATTTGCACTTTTTGAATTAGAGACTCCTCTGTAGGGAGAGTGGCTTCACTTTCTCTTTTATGTCGTGCACGATTACTATGCATCCACCCTACATCATAGGCAATGTGCAACCAATGACTTTATTCGTAAAGATTTTCTCTTTTCTTGTATGTTTTTGTTTTATTCTGTATCCCTTTTACAATGCATTAGATGAAAAATCTTTCAGTAAATTTCATTATATCGACAAGAATTTCAGTCAGTAGAATTAACGTGCAGCAACAAAAACATAAGAAAAAGTGAATATATGCCCTAATCCAATTTAAACTAGAAAATCACCCGTAAAAGGTATGACAGGTGCAAATTGCCTCTTCATTCGAGAGATTTCCTGTCAAATTTGAAGTGTTTAAATAGATATATAAGCGAGAGAAATGTTTAACATTGATTGAAAACTAATAAAATAAACATATGTTTTATGACAGGAAATATTTTCTTATTTACATATTTCTTTATTCAAAAAATCTCTTGGCAAACAACATTCTGTGTGAAGTATTTTTTGTTGTTTAACAATTTTATTATAATTTAATAACCAAGAAATTCTCAGCTTGTCAAAAGTTAAAATCTCAAAGAAATTCTAATAAAAACAAAGCACTTTTCTCCTTGTCAAAAGTTTCCAAAAAATATTAGCAAATTATATAATCACGATTGCAATAAATAAATAATCAGATGCATTCTGGCATCCAAACTATATCACGCACATGATATACCACTGACATAATTTACTACCTTTCTATTAAAAAACGAAAATTTGAAATATATAATTAATATAAAATTTCTCGGGAACTATTGGTCATAGCGAGATTGATATAAAATTTATCGATAGAAAATTTTATTTCACTATTTTAGAGCTATTAAATTTGAAACTAGAATGACAATTACTCTTTTAAATTTAAAATGACTGAAATTTAGGTTCTCTAACAATGAAATAATGCTGTTTAACGTCTCGCAGTGTTATGGCGCGAGTTTTATTGTTGGTGGCATCAGAGCATTACCAAGAGACAGATCTGGGCTATTATATTAGTAATAGGTGATAAACATAAAGTGAAATTAGCACAAATTATTGAAGTAGATGATATCAGATTCGGGAGTAGATGATAAAGGTATCCAAAAGGGATGGTTTATATTGTGAGAAATAAACATGAGTAGTTATGAAAGTATTCATGACTATTTTTATACAAGTTTTCTACCTAAGTTTTCTCGTTCATTTCCCCAACAATCACAAATCAACTACCAGTCAGCATGTGAACACCAAACTGCAAGATTCTCGACATGCTTTGTAGCTGAATCTGAATACCCAACACATGTTAAAACATTGTGTACGAGCCGAGTGGAACGTATAGCTTCTCTCAAACAAGCCACTATATAGAGGAATGAGACGTAAATGGGATATTTAGTTTCTAGAAGACAAAGAACATTTGCAGAGCCATTAAGGATGCTAATCTGTAGGAACATAAACCTGTAAAGGAACTTGGAGTTGCCTTCTTTAATGCAACCGAGATTTATAACTAATCACGAGTGTCTTTCTCGGCAAAAGCCATTACTTTTGGGTACTATTAGCTTGGATACAATGCACGCAGAATCAGTCAATTTTTTAAATATTATAACAGGGCTATTGAAATTAGAATTTATGTATCTATGCAATTTGCTTTAAAACTATAGTTTTAAAGAAGTACAAATTAATATTAAAAATGCAAATGCATTAGGAAAAAGTTATTTAAAAACCAATTCAAGTAATTGTTCCCAAGTTAAATATTATTTACAACATTTTGTATTAACCGATATACACTAATAAGATTTCATTTGTCGGAATAACATTTTGTTTTTAAACTATACAATATCTGTCAAGGAATGTTTTTCTTAACCTGAAACATGGTAAGAAAACAAAGATTGATAGCTGAAACCATTCTTTTGACTTCTACTTACCACCAATATGAGAACATATGAGCTGCAAGATTTAACATACAACCGCTGCTAAGCCTGTAAAATAAACCTACAATGAAACAGGAGCTTGAATCCTGACCTACCAATAAAAAGACTGAGACTCTGTCCTATATTTTGAAGAAGATAGATAATTCAATTTCATCACATAAAAGTTGTTTTTTGTTTGTTTTTTTACAAGGTTTTAGTTTAGTTATATTAACGTCCCATTTTGAAGCAACACAAGGCCTATTTTGAACCGCAGTCAGATGACGAGGATGGCACCCGAGCTGGCACCAAACCAAACTTCCACGCCACGCCACACCAACAGGAGGACATTTAGCCATTATGTATGATTTAACGCGCAACATGCCCCACACATGGCGGATCTTCAGTGGAATTTGGTTTTGAACCTGGCCTTACCACTAGGCCACCATGGCCTTTTTTCACAAGGTATACCAAACATCAAATATCATTTAAGTTTCCCAAACAGGATTTTATTTCAATTTTTTCCTCGATGAAAATCTTACACTACCATGTTTATTCAAAACCTTTATTTAATGTAACATTAGTAAGTCTTGGGCTAAAATTACACTTTAGAAAAGAAGAAAAATGTCTTACCTTCCTTCGCAGTATAAATTTTTTGACCCATGCTGTTCTTGATTGTGTACTTGTTTTTGGTTTCAAAGCTCAAGAAAGCTGAAATGAAAAGCATTTTTTTAAGAAACAAAACATTTAATGGAGGGGGAGTTGGAAGGAAAACCTCTATGAATTTATCAAACTTATAAGCTTAGATGGCACATTCATTATATTTTATTATAAAGACTGCAAAATCACTTTTATGATTATAATTATGACATACAGTAAAACTTTGATTAACCGTCACTCGTTTAACTGTCAGTTTCTATTATATGCCATCATATAAAAAATATCAACAAACAAATACCTTTAAAATTGTCCATGGATTACTTTTCCATTCTACTGTATAAGTTAGGTGTGACTAACTGTCAGGGGTCGATCCAGGTTTTTTTTAGGGCCCCATTTTTGTGAGAAAAAAAATTATTTTTGAGAAAAAAAAATATTTTTGGGAATTTTTTTTTATCATGTAAAACCTTCAATTTTAGCAGTCATATTTCTATATTTTACATTTAATATCGAAAGTGTTTCATTGAATTTCAGTGAAAAATTTTAAAAAGGGAACATTTTTATAAAATGAAATTTTGTAAAAGGGCCGTTTTTACGAATTTGAATTTTGTGAAGGGGCCGTAAAAGAGCCCCAATTTTTGCCTGGATCGAGCCACGACTATAGTTGATATGGTACGCCAACCCATTACTAACTAGTCGCTACAGTATTAGAGTTTTACAATACATTTCTGTACATTACTACTCTTTAAATGAAGTTTATGTTGATCATTTTGTAAAATAAAATACAATATGCATGTATTATTCACTTTTAAAGGATTTTATTTTCATTTTTGTCCCAATCCAGCAGAGAAATCACATTACTCTACAAATGTATTAAGATATTTCCGTTATCCGTCACAGCCCTGGTATGGACAGCAATGATTAATTGAAATTTCACAGTGCAGTGGTTACTTCCACTGACTAGATGTAATTGCTTATTTGTGTTGAGAATTCCCCTCCTACCAGTATATACAGAAGTATGGGGTAAATCAAAATGGGAAAAATACATGTTTTCATAATTCTGGTATTGGAATTCTTTTTTTCTTTTAGGATAAACAGAAATAATATGCCGTAGCTCAAAAACATGCAAGGAATGCACATTCTCATAATTTCTTAAGACAATGTAAGAGATTAACAGGTTTTATAACATTTAATTGTTATTCTTTAAATTTATCCCTAATGTTTAAGAAAAAGTTAAGAATGCACTAATACTGAAAGAAGCAATGGATTTCTTTTTTGATAAGTAATCTCTACATTGATATGTTACAAAAAATTTACAAAACAATATCTATATTACATGTATGTACACAATTTAACCTGATCCATATAATGATGAAATTATATTTTTCAGTTTGGGGTTTACCTTAAATTACCAGTATGCAAAAAACAAAATATTCTGTATAGAAAGTTTTAAGAAGTGCCCTTAGTCCAAATAAACTTATCAGGTGATCATAAACTTCAAATCTAATGCAAATATTCAGCTGCTCAAATATTCAGAAACAATGAGCAGTTCAAAAAGAGAAGCTGATTTAAGAATTCAATTCATTCTAATCTATCTCTTCATGAAGCTGTCATCATTTATGGAAATTAAAAGCAATTTCTCTAATTTTAAGCTGGACATTCACCATAAGGTTGTTCCAATCCATTTGGAAGGCTTCTTAGCAGACCGTTTCCATTTTCAGCCCATAAAATTAAGTGGGTTATTCATAGGTCAGACTGTGTCAATCTGATCCCCTTGGCTACTGTGCCTCCTCCCTCCTCTACATTCAAAATGGGCCCTACCCTGATTTCACCAGACCGACTGCCACCCATACTCCCCATTTTGTAGTTTTTGCTTTTGTGAAAGAGGCTTGGTCCCCCTATACAACTATCATATTTCAGTTTTATGGCTAGTGGGCCGAATGAAAATCCAAACTGGATGGAATTCCAACCTTTTCCTAGGTCTATACCATTCCTCAGAAGTGTCTTACATTGACGAAAGGGTTTGGCATCATGAATTCCAAAAAAAGTGGAGTGGCCTAGTGGTGAATGTTCTGCATTACATACATTTGATGTTTCCAACACGGATGCTTCAAGTGCAAATTTGAGAACACAAAATT
The DNA here is from genome assembly GCA_013235015.1 of Araneus ventricosus. Taxonomy (NCBI): domain Eukaryota; kingdom Metazoa; phylum Arthropoda; class Arachnida; order Araneae; family Araneidae; genus Araneus; species Araneus ventricosus. The sequence continues at coordinate 15,484 of BGPR01021107.1, read as the reverse complement.
TAATCATCGAGTTATTTCATCAGTATAAAAGTCTTAAATTTTTTGAAAAATTGATATATTCCTTTATTGAATAAAAGAACGGAAAATATTAAACCTTCAAGAAGTTCAACTTTTTGATGAACAAGAAGCTGATCGATCATCGTCAAATATTCAAGTCCCCGTGGGCAAACAGGAACACCAGTGGGTATGGGCATCCAATCAGCACCTATTAAAAAATGAGGAAAATAATCAAATGCTCTATAAATCCAATAAGAAATTAATACAGAAACTTATGAGAAAATGACTGAAGTTTTAAAATACGATTAGAAACAGATCAATTATCCCAATTAAAAAAATATCACTCAACAATAATAAATCAAGAGAAATTTTAAATAAAGAGAATATTCTAAATTTGGAGAATGTCTTCAATGGATATGAATTCTACTGCTAGTATTAATTTTAGGAAGTGCTGCTATTGTCTTAGCAGGATTTATAATATTTAAGGTTTTATAAAATACAGTGGATGCCACTTATTGTGATTGTGGTTAATGTTATCATTCGCTTTATATTATAAAAAACCTTTGGTACCGAACCAACGTATTCATTTTACACAAAAGTATTCATTTAGTGGGATCGCTACAACATTTAATGTTATCAGTTTTGAAGTCAAGACTTGACTGATCCTTCATCTTTAACCTGCACCAACAATTGGTGTTTGACATTCGTGAATTTTTTGCTCAACTTATAAGTTACTGGAGTTAGCCCAGTGGTTGGGTCGTAAAAAAAGGCCAAATTCGGAATTAATTAGGGGAAAGCTGGAAATTGTTTTAATCCCTTCAGTTTAGGTCTGGAATGAACATACTAAGTTTTCCCCCTCCGGCGAGGTTAGCGTTAGCCACTGTGTGCAGATTTGCAGTCAGAAAATAGAACTTTTTTCAATAATCGAGCAATATCTCAAAAACACAACTCATGCTATCAAAAACATTGTAATACAAAAGTTGCAGAGCTTAAAATTCTGAATAAAATGAGTACCAACACTTATTATATTCAATCAAAATTAAACTCACAACTGTGCTTCAAAGTACTGCCTAAATCGCTAATCAAACGCTTGAAGTGAGAACGAACCAATTAATAGGTTCACCCTACCTCCAATTATTATATATACATTTTAAATTTGATCCTGATGCTTTTATAATTATTTCAAGGCTTTATTTAGTATATTTTGAAGAAAAAAATCACTGTTATTATGATTTAACAAAGGAAAACATTACACGAAAGCTTGAACAATGACTGAGAGGGTAATGAAAAACAACGACTTTCAGTTTAATACTTATTATTTAATTATGCATAATTGAAGTGATATGAAATAGATAAAAGTTTTAAATAATTTCAATTTTTTAGACGTTTAAGGTTAGTCATAATCATTAAGGTCGGTTTGCTTACGGTCACTTTCCTCCACTTGCAACTTTTGATATTCTTCCTCCAAGTCAACTTCTAAAATTATCTCCTCCATCCTGATATCGATTTCAGCCTCTTGTTTAGCTAAGTTTGTAATGATGATATCTTCTAGAGAATTGGTACACCCTTGTCCTTTGTAGGGATAGCAAATCGTAGAACATTTAATGCCAGATTTCCTACAGGTGCAAGTCAAATTACACCCTTTTGCGCACTTGCAATGATATCATAGAGAGAAGGGCCGGAGGAGCTGACTCCTTGTGGGTGGTGACTGAGAACAATCCATGTTTGGTTTCTTTCCAACACCAATCTAAGGGCCTTTTGGCACATCCACTCTAATGTTGAACCTGTAGGTATGCACGGAGAGAGTGTTCACTTGCAGCTGCTGTAGTGTGAGGGAGAAATACTAAAATGAAATCATTTTTTACTAGTGATTTTTGAAAAAGTTTAAATATCAGAGAATCCCTAGTTTCTTCACTTTTCTTTCTCCCATACAGGGGTATCAAAACTTTCTGTCCTGCTTCATCTATGTCATCCGGGCATGCATTTTCATCACGGAAAATGTTCACAACTTGTTGCAGTTCAGAACACTGATAAATTTCTTCTTCACCTGCCTGAAAAGAGCAGATATGGTATCTCAACCACTGAACGCATGAAGCAACAAAATATTGTCCCTTATTTGTGGAGCAATGTTCAGGGTTCCTGCACACTTCTGCTTTACCTTTCCCAGGCTTTAAGAAGAAAAAGTTTTTGGAATTAGTAGGTGCTGCTATTATAATCAAGAGGTCGATTTCTTCACCAACAACCACAACACATTGTGACCTCTTCTCTATTTCCAAAGCACTTTTGATTATTAGGTAATCAGCGTATTCCTCAGCTTGCTTCACAACAAAATCTTCATTTTGAAACTTAACACCTAACATATTAATACGCCTCTGCTTGTTCTTATAATTTAATCAAAAAATTCTCTTGGGTCATAGTGGCTGACATCGATTCATCAAACATAACATAACCATATATGTATTTCTTTGTTCGTCTGATACGTTCTACCGATTTTGTACTTTTCACTGCATCTTCAGGGTAATCATCAAAAACTATTGTGGCCCCTTCATTGAAGTGCTTTTTGGCGTAATCAACATATTTCTTCAGGATTAAGGGAAATTATTCCTTTGCCTGCCACAACACACGATGTAACAGAAATCCACCATTAACCACATAACATGCTGAAGTGAAATGCACATCAGTCTCAGTAGAAAATATACCATAAAATACTGACTTGCGGGTTTTGAGCAGTCATCCTTCATCAAAGAGTGACAATGGGACATGGGCCATCTCAAATTCAAAATAACTACATCAAACTTTTTAGGAGAGAGATTCTAAATATTGTGTCTGGATTCACAGGAATTGATTCATCATGAACTTTCATCTTGGAAATGAAACCACGAATAGGCATTACTCGGTTTTTCTGTTTAAATGTAACAACGGCAAAATTATTACCAACAGTTTTTGACAAACAATGTACTCCAATTTCATAAGCTTTGTGCCAATTTATACTTCCATCTGCCACAGTACCACTTGCTATAGTGGTATTGTGGCAGTGCTATTGTGGTATGTGAAGTGTTCACAAACAAAATCCTTTCATTGATTTCCGAAGGATCCTGATGTTCGGAAACTTTAGATTTATAGATGCAAAAGAAAATATCTGTTTAATATCTCTCTTAAGATCTTAAAGATGTCTTAGACAATCCATATTTCGATTCTTTCGTGAGTGACTCTTTAACGTTTCTACAAAATGTCAGGCTTAGAAAAAGTTTTTCTTCTGCTAAAAGAGCCCTGAAACATGATATTTATACCGTTACGTATCATTGGGACTGAGCGGTGTGCTCTCAAAGCGACATCATCATCGCATCCTCTCTCTGTGTTTGTATTTTAACTATCAATGGATAATGAACACGTGTTTCCCATATGCCCAGACGGGTAAATATTCACTAATCAGTCACAACAATAACAATGCCCCTTGTACAATACAACTAGCTTACTTAAAAAAAAAATGGGAACTTTTATTCCTTCAGAGTCTTTCTTTAAAGTTAGTTGTATGTCTCTTCTCCGTTCGTGGCAATTTCGTTTATGGTACTTTTTTCACTGAAATAATTTTTTTTTATTTCAAGCGCAGTTTATAATTTTTGAAGATTTCTTTTGCAAAATAACGGGTAATTTATTTAAAATGCCGTGCAATATCTGAATGCAGAAGAATCTTTTGAGTTATTTTGAAGAACTTCCCTCGGATGAGAAATCCGTTGCTTCTAATTAATAATCACGCTTTCAACCATTGCTGAAGCTTTCGTGTGATATTTTCCATTGTTAAATCATAATAACAGTGGTTTTTTCCTTCAAAATATACTAAATAAAGCCTTGATATAATTATAAAAGTATCATGATCAAATTTAAAATATATATATATAATAATTGGAGGTAGGATGAACGTATAAATTGGTCCATTCTCGCTTCAAGCGCTTGATTAGCGATTTAGGCAGTACTTTGAAGCGCAGTTGTGAGCTTAATTTTGATTGAATATAATAAGCGTTGGTACTCATTTTATTCAGAAGTTTAAGCTCTACAATTTTTGTATTACAATGTTTTTGACAGCATGAGTTGTGTTTGAGATATTGCTCAATTATTGAAAAAAGTCCTATTTTCTGACTACAAATTTGCATGCAACGGCTAACGCTCCCCTCGACAGAGGGAGAAAACTTAGTATGTTCATTCCAGACTTAAACTGAAGGGATTAAAACAATTTCCAGCTTTCCCTTAATTAATTCCGAATTCAACTACCCAACCATTGGGCTAAGTCCGATATCAGCCAATATGATTAGAAACTGCCTCGCCCATGGAGGATTCAGTAAAACATTAGAAGAAAAACTTCTAATCATCATTGAGCCTCCTGAAGGTATACTAAAGGAACAGCATGAAGAGTGGATGTTCATTGACGAGGACATTCCAGTAATTGCCATACTGACAGACTTGCAAATTTGCCATGTTGTTTGTGAGCAAGACCAAGCAATAAACATTGATGATTCCGAAGAGAGCAAATGTGTTGAAGTCAACCCTCCAACAAACACTGAATTGATGCAAACACTTGATATTTTGAAATGTAGCATGCAACACCGTTCAACATATTTTAAAATACAATACAAGTAAAAACAATATACAGGGTTTCCACACTTATTGTGGTCCAGTAGCTAATTTCTAAACTGTTTGTTCCAATTGAAAAAATGCTTTAAATGAAGAGAAGAATTATATTTTATGTTTTTTGAGTCACTAAATAATGAAAAAGTTATGAATTCAAACTTTTCATACAGTCCCCCAGTCCTATCAGTCATATTTAGTAAAATATTCTTGACACTCTAACATTTTAAACAAAAAAAAGTCCCAATCTTTAACAGCTAAAACTGAGCGAGCTACGAAGCTTTGAATTTCATGGTTTTTAAACAATCAGCGGCCTTGTTGAGCACATGCTGCACATTGATTGGTGGATTGTCTTCAACACGCCTATTGAAATGGTATAAAGTGGTCTAAGTCAGCGTTATTTAAAACTTCATAACTCGGTCAGTTTTAGTCACAGAAAAGTGGGACTTTTTTTGTTTAAAATGTTTTTTTGTTTGTCAAGAATATTTTATTAAATATGATTGATAGGACCAGAGGAATGTATAAAAAGTTATAGTTATAACTTTTCAAGAATATATTTAATCACTCAAAAAAATGAATATTATAATTCTTCCCTTCATTTAAAGCATTTTTTCCCAATTGAAACTATGTCTATATCTAATGGTTTAGATATTAGCTATTGGACCACGATAAGTGTTTATAAATGAGCCGTCAAGGAATTATTGTCAGCAAGCAACAATTAATGCATTTTTTTAAATGCTATTTTTGAAATAAATTATAGACAGCCCAAAGGTACTTTTATTTTTTTAAGTTTACCCTTGATGTGATAAAATTATACCCAATTCTGTTATTATTAATCGGTTAGTGTTATCAAAATCCTTAAGTCTTGAAGTGATCACAAAAAGCGGCAGCTACAGCGATTCATTTCCGAGTTTGATTAATTTCATATATCTAAAGAAAATTTCTTCAGAAGCAGCTTCCTTTTTCAGCTTTTAGGCAATACTGAAGTTCATATAGGAATTTTGACAAAGTACAAATTTAGTTTAGATTAGCTATATCATGTCCTATTTTGAATCAACACAAGGGCTATTTTGGGATGCACCTCAGAATTTTGAACCCTGGTCAAATAGTGAAGACAACACCCGAGCTGGTACCTCCCTCTCTAAACTTCCATGTCACACTAGCAAGAGAACATTTGACCCATTACAGCTGATTTAACGTGCAACAGGTCCACATGCATGGCTGATCTTTAGTGGAATCGTGTTTTGAACCTACAACCCTCCAGTCTCCAAGCCAATACTAGAGACCAAGCCACTGGCCACCATGGCCCTCGACAAATTGCTAAAGTTCCTTTTCGCTGTCTGGTGACAATACACTCATGTCCATAAATTAAGGATAATGAAGTTCAGGCAAAGAAAGAGACAGAAGCAAAACAAATTTGACTTATTTGTAAAGTCTATTTATTAAACAAAAGGTAAAGAGCAAAACAGATGCTATATGTTTGACATAATTAATAAAAATTGCGATTTTTACTCCCTGGAGCAACTTTCAAAAAAGAACCTATTTACAAAAAACAGTATAACATGGTTACTATGATGGTTAATACGGAGTATGTCTCCCGGACGATGCAATACAGGCCTTACAACGCCTAGGCATGCTGAGTATCAAATTATCAATCTGATCTTGGGGAATATTACACCACTCATCAAGCAATGCCCTCCGAAGTTCCGGTAAACAGGTGGGAGGGGGTTGACGGGCTGCAATTCGTCGGCCAAGCATATCCCACACATGCTCTATTGGATTCAAGTCCGGTGAGTATGCTGGCCAATCCATACGGGTGATATCCTCCGATTGAAGGCATTCGTCTACAATGTTTGCACGGTGAGGACGGGCGTTGTCATCCATAAACAGAAATTCAGCACCCATGGCGCCCCGAAACAAATGTACATGTTGTTCCAGAATGACATCCCGATAGATGTGGCCTGTCATCGTTACACTCTGAACATGCAGGTCAGTTCTGGAACCAAGAATAATTCCTCCCCAAACGAGCCATCCTGCACCACTGTAACGGTGTCGTTCAATGGTGTTCTCTTGGTGGTAACGGGTACCTGGCGCTCTCCATATGAAAGTCCGGCGAGAATCAGACTGCAAACTAAACCTGGACTCGTCGGAAAACATCACACAAGACCACTGTTGCGGTGCCCACAATGCATGCTCTCTACTCCAAGCTAATCGCAGGCGACAGTGAGTTGCGGTAAGTGGAACACATCTGACAGGCCTACGAGCATATAGACCAATGTGCCCTAAGCGTCTGTACACGGTCTGCCTTGAAACTGTCGTACCGGTAGCTGAAGAGAGCTGACGAGACAGGTCTGATGCTGTGCTCCGTCTGTTTCTTTTGGCAGTAACTGCCAAATACCGGTCCTCATTCGGCGTTGTAACTCGGGGGCGACCTGTGCTGTAACATCTACTCGCATTACCATCATCTTGGAATCGTTGCCAAAGCTTGGAGATGACACTCTGGGCAATTCCAAGTTCCTCGGATACTTCCAGCTGGGTACGTCCACATTCCAGTCGTCCGATAATTCTACCACGTAAAAAATCATCCAAATGCTTCCTTTGTGCCATAACTATGCGGTTATTGCACTGAAAGGCTTTTAAAGCGCTTGTGAACAATTTTACTTCTTTGCCACCATTCCTTATATACCCCTCTCTTACACTCTCGTCATTGTGACGTACTATCCGCGCCCCATCTGGTGGCTTCCTGTAATTTGCATATTCTTCTTCAAGATGTGTGTGATAATTCTACAGGTGAAATTTTTATTTTAGAGTTCAATTTCTGTGTGATTCTGAATTATTCTTAATTTATGGACATGAGTGTATATGGGAATAAGGAAGGAATTAAAGTAACTGTTCATTTTTAACAGTTTTATTTATTCACTTTTTTATGAAAAAAAAATCTAAAAATGCTTTCTACACACGAAATGTTTAAATATCAGATGTGCAAGATTTGGAGAATTTTCTTGAAAGTGGCAACTCCAGTGGTTTTTCATTTTTAGTAAAATGCTAATGAAAATGAAATTTTAAACTTACATTCATCAAAAATAAAAGGTAATTCTAATGAACCAGATAAATTTCTGCTATAAAATGAAATTATTAAATAATTTTTAATTCTATCACATTTAAGAGTTTCATTAAAATTTTTAAAAAATAATTTCCAGAATTCTTCAATAAGATTTTACATGAATAGAATATATATAAATGCGATTCATAAAGCCTGGCAACTTACTTTTCAGTTTTATGTTTATTTTGTCTGAAATATAATTGCAATAAAAATGCAAGTCTGACAAATTTTTGTCAATAAATAGTCAATATAGTCTTAACACTAAGCAGATAAATTTGACACAGAAACTTTCAAATTATAGATATAAAATTGTTAACTAACTGTTCAAATTTAAATATTGGCAATATGCCATAGATGTTTAAATTCTTCATTCCTCTTCAGTTAAGTTAAATTCAAATTCAGCTTACAATCTGAACTAAAACAAATTTATGATTTAAATTTTTATAAGAGAAAAAATTTTGTGTAAAATTTGTTAGACACACATTTGTTAGTAATAAATGAGATTAGGCATCAATGTTAACAATTTTTAGCTATTCATGTTGCAAAAATACAAGGAACAGCAATAAATAAATTCCATAATAGTCTTGCCATGCTTGGAGAATTCAAGTCACTAAATTTGGATACCAAGAAAGTGAAAGTAGATAACATTAATTCTAATAGAGGATGTGGTCAAAAGAAAAGCAGTCTGAAATATCAATGGGAAAGTGAAAGTAGATACCTAACATTCACACTAATAGAGAATGCTGTCTGAGAAGAGAAAGCTAAGCAGAAGAGAAGCTCGGCACAGCGGTCGCAAAAGAGGACATCAACTTTAAAATTTTCTAAAAAAATCCCTTTCCACTTTAAAACCTGGAAAATTGCAGGAAAAGACAGCTGATAGTTCTCTTTTTAGAATGTAGATGGGGGCACATTGAAATTTCACTTTTTATTTTGGAAAAATTATAGATTTAAAATGGCTAAATTTCTTGACTCGGAGATAGGAAGTTTTCTTAGTTCTTGACGTTTACAATTTTAGCAAATTCACTTGACCATTTTCCTCCACTATTCTTGAAGTTTTAATTTAAGATTTTGTGAAACAAAAAATAATGTTAATTCTTACAAAAAGGTTTAACATTATTTTTTGAGCATATCAAGAGATCTTCATATCCCTTTAAGACCAAACCCGTATCGTCAAGTGCTACACATTAACTAGCATTTCTGCTTCCTGGAGAGTTATATTTAATAAATGCTGGAAAGGAATGACTGTTCTAGTTTCCAGAATGTCAACAGTATCTAGTCCTCTCAAAAGACGGCAGAGACAGTCCATATTTCAATTACAATAGCGTTAAATCTGTTGGTTACAAATTCGCGCTAAACATTTGAATTATTTATCTGTTGCAATTAGCTAATTATTAATACATATTTAATTGCTTAGATACCGATTGTTAATTTAATGTTGAAATAAATGAAAAATATGTTACTTAAGAATTAATATAATTTTTTAGGTGTAATATTTGTTTACCAGCACAATCATGTGGGTTCGACTTTATTTGAGCTCACTGTCCGAAAATAGACTTCCTTTCTGCAGTGTCTTCTTGCGTGATCAGATGCATACCTCGGTGTTTTCTTTCAACTGTATCACTAAGTAACGACCTTAAGACTTGAAATGGATACTAAATTTTAAAAAATTAGCTTAAAAAATACATGGTTCACACACATTTCCCATCACCTAAAAATGAAATATTTTACATATAAAATTTTTTTTTTTCTGCTTTTAGCTTTTTTACAAGAGAGTTTCGCGAAATATGTCATACCGCCTCCAATGGTCTTTAGTATTCCTTATTGTCATTTTTACCGTATCAGCACGCAAATGTGACAAGCTCTTTCAAAGTATTTTGAAGGATGTCATTGAAAGCTTCGGAACAAAGCAGACAACTCACAGAAAGTTCCACACTAGGATTTCGCTCTATCATGAAATACTATCTTCCTCCTTAGTTTAGTATTGGGGAAGCAAGAAGAATTTGTTGTCAGTACATGTGTTTGTAATTTTTAAGTTCTGACAAAGAAACTAGGTACAAAAGCCGGCAAAACTGATGATATGTTCAGAGATCATATGTACATCTGGAAATACCGCCAGTCCTAATGATCGTGCAAAATGATGTGCGGTCCTTCATTGAATATAATCAGTACTAGGGGGCTCTGCCTCTGCTCACCAACCTCCAGGAGGATTGTGTCCTCATTTTAGCATCACCTTAATCAATTTATTTTTAATCCTTGAAAATTTAAAACTTCCAAAAAATCTTGACACATTTTTCTTACAAATTCCTAAGCACTTTTTTCCTCCATCCTCTTTGCCACATGACTAATATTTTGGACAGTTTAAGTTTCAGATAATATTTTTCTAAAACTTATGGAAAAAATTTTTTACTAGATTTTATTCCTTTTCCAAACATGGTATATTATTTGATAAATTTAAAATAACTCCTAAAGTAAATTCCATCTCTGCAATTTACAAGTGTTCTAAATTAAGAAAAAAGTAAAAACTGTTTTAAAAAACACCATTTAATTAGTGTACTAAAAAGTAATTTTCTATTTTAATTATTTTTTACATTTTAGTTTTTAATTTAGAATTCATTATTATAAATATAAATTTTTTAAACAATTTCTTCTTAAATTCATAACGCAGATGGCGCCACTGGCATAAAATAAGTTAATCGGTTAACTGACATTATAATTCCGAAATAATTCAAATAGTGTAGTGTCATCAAGAAAACACGAATGTACAAGTTAACAGAATGAAAAATACCTGTAAATAACATTTTATCTGTTACTACTGTACCAGCAATTAACGTTTCATTCAAACGCACAAAACCTGCAAATAATATTCTATTTGATGGCACAGTGCTTGCAAATAATGTTTTATTCGAATGCATTGTACCTGCAAATGAGGTAGGCTAAGGTTCAGAGCCAAAAAATTTTATTAACTCTTGATTAAGGTGAAAGCATTAAAAGGAAATCAGCTTAAGATTGTTATTTATTTATAATATTGTCTTTTATGTTCATAGTGCCAAGATGTCACAACACAATCTTTTTATTAATATTAAATCTAATTTGTTTTTATAATTAATTTTTTGAACAATTAAATTTTTTAAATTTTGCAACTCTTATGTATTTGTTTATTTATGCACTTTCATAATTTCCTTTGAAAGTTTTATTTGAAGAAAAATAATACCTTTTTTGAAGCTAAAAAATTTTATTCTGTACTGATTTAAGTTAAAGCATCAGAAACAAAATAAATACGATTCATATATATATAATATATATATATATATATATATATATATATATATATATATATAAAGATTTTACAATAATTGTGCTAGGACACGCAGTGTCTTCACTGTAGTGAGTGAAGGAAGCAGGGTTTGCATGGCAAACCTGTGAGGATTGCAACACAATCCTCCTGGGGGTTGGCAAGCTTGAGCGAGCAGGGGGCAGAGCCCCCTAATAAGTAGAATTTTGATAACTTTAACACTGCAGAATAAATGAAAAAGTTATTACAGGACTCGTCATAATTCTTTAAACATAAAAAGGTAAATTAAGATCTATATAATTCCTTTAATCAATTTCTTGGAAAAATCGAATGTAAAACTGCAAAGCACCAAAATGAAACTGAAATGTTACATAAACCATACAATAGATATAAATAAAAAAAAAACTTACCAGGTTGCATAGCACCTGGAGGTGGATAACCAGCTCCTGGTTGTGGTTGATGAGTCATAGGAATTCCTGGTTGGGGATACCCTCCTGTAGGAGGATAAGTGTCCATTGGCTGTGGATAACCCCCAGTAGGAGGATAAGTGTCCACTGGCTGTGGATAACCCCCAGTAGCAGGATATGCACCAGTAGAACCTCCAGTAGGAGGATATGACCCAGGTGGGTATCCTGGACCTGAAGGATAAGGTGGCTCTCCACCACTAAGAATAGCAGGATTAATGCCAGGTGGTGGAGCACTAGGAGAAGATGGTGGATAACTCATTCTTTAATTGATTTATACCTGAAAAAATTAAAACCAGCAGCTCAATATCGAGAGTAATTACTTTTCAATTCTGTCAAAAATCCAATTTTTTGAAAAGAATTAAACTAAGAATCTCTTATTTTAATTTGCTTTTGTTACCGATTGACTAACTGGAGGATAAATGATATACACCGAAAAGGTGAATTTTGTAGAAACACATTCAAACACTTATAAATGTTGAGTATACACGGAGTCCAGTGTAAGAAAATTCGTTTTTAGTATACAGCAGTGAAGACAACATTATTGTAGATTTACATTTCTCTTTTCACCAATTAATTACAAAATTAAAATCCTTGTTGATGCACATTTTAAATGTTAAAATAATAAATTTGATTTTTTTCAACAATGCTAATTAATGAACCAACTATGCTAATTAACTTCTCCTTTCCATTTTGAAATTAATATAACTTGACTGTTTTATAAATATATAATATTTTTAATGCAAATCAAATATTAGAAAATGCTTTTATTTATAAATTCAGAGGAAGCTTTCACGACAATTGTTAGAAAACAAATAACTAGAGCGAAACAAACAGAACAATACGTTTTGATTTTCAACTTGTTGAAGGTACAATTAATTTCAAATTATTTTTTCAAAGGGTGGGTACATTTCACCAAATGTGTCATAAAGTAAGAATAAACATCAGAAATCAACATTAGAATAAATAGGAAAAACTTTTGTTTTTAAAAGATATGTCTTTAATTTTAATAAATTAAAAAATAAACTGACTGAAATCGAAAGAAACTTTAAGAAGTTTTATGTATGTGATAAATTCGTTTCTTAAACGCAATAGTTGCTAACAGCTATTTTTACTTCTAACCACTTTGTACACTGTTAATCTTAATTTAATTGGGGCGCCGTATTGCAACTTTCACTCTTCCATGTCTCATTAACCCTCAGGTACATTCGACGGATGTATCGCCATGTAAGAACCTGTCTCGCTAAATTGCATCATGACAAGCTTAACTTGTAAATCCAACTGATAATGAAGAAGAATATGCCAATTAAATTTTTTTATGTCAGGAGTGAATTTATGCAGCAATACAAGAAAATATTTTTATGTAACTGCCCTATAAATAGGATGAAGGGCATTAATGGGTTAAATTTCACTTCTGTGACTAAATTAAATGCATTTCATTTTCTTTTTTTGCTTTGTCTAACAAGTCAATATGTATTCCCAAACTCCTAAACAATTTTAAACAGGCACATACCACCAGTTGGCCAGATTTTGAAGCCAAAGTGTTGCCATTTTGAAATTTATTTTTCTTCCAATTTAGTTTTGAGGTAATGCAAGAAATTAGTAAGTAATCTTTATTTTTTGATATTTTAGTATATTTTTAAAAATCTTTTAATATATATGTATAAAAAAGTTTATTAACCCTTTATATCCCGATTTAATTTACCAGCAAATTTGCAATTTTATTTTTGAACCATTAGATAAGTTTTGGAGCAGAATAACCCCAGGAAAGAGAATTTTTTAAAATTAAAATAACTTAATTAAATTAAGAACGATTTTTAAAAAAAATTCTGCCTTCAGCTGCTATCTACGGCTTGTTGTTGGAACCACATTCGTGTTTATGTGAATTCCTTCAAAGAAAAAGGACATATTACAAAGATATAAGCATGCTTAAAGAGTATGCTTTCAAGTACCGTTGGGATAAAAAGGGTTAAAATGATTTTGTGCCGATTTTTCGATAACTTTTCTGAAAGAAGAAAAAAATATATATTTTAGAATTTGACTTTATAGTTTTCATAATCTCAGTGTTTTCAACACAATTAAATAGAAATTTATTGAAATCTATATTTTAAATTAATTTGGGTATTAATGGATCTGAGATAGGCATGTCTATTGCAATACATTTGTTTTAGATTCTAAAATCAAAAGCACACATTGTTTCCTTTCTATGAGCAACTATCAAAGGATTATTCGAGCAAGTTAGTATCATTACCAAAGCACAAGTGCTATGGACATCTTTCAAATAATGATATACCACTTTGATCACAAGTGAAAAACTTGGCACACTTTGAGACATTTCACGAACCGAGACCAAGCAACACCCTACAAAAAGGTGCCATGCTTATCATAAGCATATAATTAAGAAAGACTATTTACTAACGTAAGGAAAGCCAAGTTACTACCTTTGTTACCAAGATACATCTTGAATTTATTTGCTTTATTATTTTTGCTTTGGCATTCTAATTACCGGAAGTCCTCTCAATAGAATATATATCACCGAAATAAATGAATTTGTGTTATAAAATCTGTAGCTTTTCCATACCACTTCATGCACCAACAGATGAAATATTTTCAATATATATTTTTTTTAATAATTCGGCACCCCAGGGAGTTGACAGTTTCTTTTGTACTGCTATGAGGAAATTAGTTTCTGCCGAGAAGGTAAAATTTACAATTATATAACCAATTCAAAAACATCAGATTAATTTTCAGCAAAAACTGGAGTTTTTGAAAATAAATATCAAAATTTATCCTTCCTTATTAGGGAGTGGAAAAAAATATTTAATGTTCTTATGGGAAATGCAGTGCCTTTCTTTAATTCCTAGAGTCAACCTTCATGAAGACAAGATTAGATAAAAGAAATCTTATTTGGATATGCCACTTCAGCAAACATTTCAATGACAGTTGGCAGTAGATTAAAACTTGCTTTTTCGATAGGAAAACTGTTTATCACTCGAAGGAAGGATGTCCTCCCTAGATTACACATGAAATAATGGGTTGAAATCTACTTTAATGTGCCCCTTGAGTTTGTCGCCAAATATGGCAACCCAACCATAGCCGCTTTAATGCTTTGTTTACAAGGTTAAGTTGCCATTGGCATATTTGGCTGCAAAGTCAAGGGGCACATTTAACTAGATTTTAACCAAAATGATGATTCCTTAGTCCAGGGGTTGGCAGACTGTGGATGCGGAGGAACATGCGGCTCTTTTAATGCAACTGAGGTTTTTTTAATGCGTTAGTAAATAATATATATACATAAAAAAATAAAAAGATTAAATCCAAGTAAAAAGAAAAAATTCCTAACACAATTTCATAAAAAGTGTTCACACATCTTACTATTCATTCAAGTTAAATATATTATACAATATTTAAAGCTCTGGCATACTGATTTATGAAAGAAAAATTATAATTTAAATGCCATGAAAAAATTATAAATTATATAATATATAATTTATATGTTTAAAATAATTTTTATTTTAATAATTATATTCATAATGAAAATTATGACTATTGTAACTTTGATAATAAATAACTTATTTACAGTGTATTATCACAAAATGCAGTATCATTTTGCACAAAGACACAATTTTTATGTAAGTTATCACGCTTTAAATCCAGTTTGAAAAACTCTTTGTTTAATACTTTAAAAATAGTTAAATTCCATGCATAACTGAGCTGATTAAACAATTATTAAAGACTTGTGCCAAATACACAAGTCTTGAATGGTTATTTTATTGTATGAAAAATATTCAATAATATTCTTTTTTCCTATGCTACCTAAATTGTTATGCTAGAAATATTTATATATTACTACTATTACAATGAATGCACTTGCTTGTAAGCTATGATACAAATATGATTTTTTTAACAGACTGTTATTATAACAATCAACATCTAAAAGTTACACTATAACAATATGTAGAGTAGTCGGAGAGAAATAGAAGTAATAAATTAATAAAAAAAAAA
>BGPR01021106.1:0-17746 GCA_013235015.1 Araneus ventricosus | reverse complement strand
AAATTTTCACTATGAAGTTCTTGAAAAAAGTCTAAATAATGTAAAGTTTATAAAATACAATTTTATACCGGCGAGTAATTCTAAAATGAATGAGTAAGTGAAATAAGATTGGTTAATGTTCTAACACATGCATACGTAAATAAACATTGGATGGTAAAGTGCTTAAACTGTCTATAACGAAAGCCTGTCTTTAGCAATATTTTTTCTAGTTCCCTACGATACCGTTATAAATAGGTTTTACTATATATTCTTTCCACCAAGACAATTTTACGAAGAATGAATATTATAAAAGTTATAAAAATAACTGTTTTATTTTCATTCAGATTATGATTAAGGACAACATTTCTGAGAATAAAATCCTGTTTAAGCATAGTATTATCAGAATTGCAAATTGTGAATTTCCTTTAAAACTGATTGTAGGAAGCTTTGGTGATATGTCACTATCAACTACTTTGAAATCATTTCAGTAAAAGTCAACGAAGGAATTTGAAAAAGAATATTCTTGTAGCAAACAATAATTTGATACATATGAATTACACTTCCATGCATATCAAGAATAAATTGAGTTAAATTCACATAAATACTAATATGTTAATAACATCTGGTTTGAATAAAGAAATAGAGATATAAAAACAGTGCAAAAACAAAAGATAATCATACAGATATTGAGAGAAGATGGAAGTTTTTGCTGCTTTTAATCTGTAATTCCGAAGACTATGTAGCTAGTTTAACGAACAGAAAGTTTTCGCGAACTCTTTAACTAATATTTACACTACATAGAAAAAATGCAAATATTTAAAAATAATTTCTTGCATCGGTTAAAATTTGAAAAGATTAAGCCATCTTGAAAAGGCATTTTTAAGATACGTGGGACTAACTTTTTCAGCCAAATTCTAGGAAAATAAACCATGCCCTGGAGTCACGCACTGTTAATACTACTTAATATGCATTAAAACAATTCAAAAAATGCAGCTATCTTCATTTTCAAACTGTATTGTAAAGAATTATTAGCTTACATTATTTAAATATCGAAGTTCTTTCTAAACCAGCAGTTTCCTGACTCATTAGAATTAATAATAGATTCTCTTTACACTTTGTTGGAGAATAAACAGGCTTCTTAATCGCTTTAAAATAAAGGATAGTTTTTGTTATTCCATTTTCGTCGCAATTCTACGAACGAAATCAAAGGAAGCCGGATTTTCTTTTTACATTATTTTCTTCTTGTGCTTGCCTCAAGCGATTTCGAAGGAAGGGCAAACATGAGATTTCGAATTGAAGTTCAAAAATTCTTCTTAAAACGAAAGGAAAAATTCGGTTTATTTATAATGGAATATCGCAGCAACCGCAGATTCATATTCGAAAGAAAATGAAATCGCATGAAAAATGTTGCTTCAAGTCACTGAATAAGGATTGAGATAAACATTTCAAATGTTTATTTATTACTTTTTAAGCTGCCTATAAGATATATTCTTTCTTTTACAATCTCTGGATTTGAAAGAACTTTTTGTTTACTTTCTTTTCTAAAAGAACACGATGAAATCAGCAATATGCTTAAATTCTTTTAAATCCATTCTATAAGATTTAACATCAGAAATTGCAGCTGTGACAAAACTATAAAAAAGCAGTTATCTTTGCCATCCTCTAAGTTCTGCCTTCCGAATGTAATTTATGGCTGTTAAACAGAAATATGGCTTTAGAAATACGTTTTGAATTTTTAAAATCAAGATGATTCGTAAGGAAGTGAAACAAAATATTCAACTTTCAGACATATTATTGATAAATGGCAAAAATATAATCATTCTTTCAGAAATAACACAGTATGTCTGTAGCCGTATATTAAACTTTTATTCAGTGCTTTACGTTTTATTATTAATTTAATTTCAGTTTTTAATTTTTTGTTGATTAAATATGTTTACTTTTTTCTTCGAAAAAATAAGAAAAATATTTTTTGGCTATAAAATCAAAACAATGTTTTTAAATTAAATATAAACGAACGCCTTTTTCTTTTTTAAGCGTTAAACTATATGCTATTCATAGTGATAATTTCAGACTGCTATCTATATCTGAAGTCATCCAGAAAAGAAAGATTTAAACAATTTTTTTTAAAAATCACCCTTAAAAGAAAATTTCGTTTTATCTTTAGAGAAATCAAAGAAAAAGGGAAATATACTCTGAAGTTTAGATTTATATAAGTTAACTAGAAAATCGCCCGTCATGGTTTGACGGGTGCAAATTGCCTCTTCAGTCGAGATTTCCTTTCAAATTTGACGTGTTTAAATATATATATATATATATATATATGCGAGAGAAATGTGTAACATTGATTGAAAACAAATAAAATAAACATATGTTTTATGATAGAAAATATATTTTTTATTCACATATTATTTAAATATTTCTTTATACAAAAAACCTCTTGGTAAACAACATTCCGTGTGGAGTATTTTTCGTTGTTTAATAATTTTCCTTGTACTTCAGATGTCCTTGTGTAAATTTTAACGTGATTGCGAATCCTAGACCTTGAAAGTGCAACATAGAGCTGTCCATGTGAAAAGACAGGCCATCGAGGTAAATTCCAACATGAACGAAAGTTTGCTCCTGCGATTTGTTGATAGTCATCACGTAAGCTGGATTTAACGGGAACTGGCGGCGGTTGAGAACGAATGGTAGATTCACGTCACTGGGGCTGATTTAATTCTTGGCAAGAAAACAACATCGCCACGATTGCATTCAGGTACAATTTGGCGTCAAAACTATATCACGCGCATGATATATCACTGACGTAATTTACTACTTTCTATTGAAAAACGGAAATTAATTTGAAATATAGGATTAATATAATTTAAAATGTCTCTGGAAATATTGATCATAGCCACATAAATTTTATATCAATCGATAGCAAATTTTATTTCACTATTTTAGAGCTATTAAATTCGAAATTAGAACGACAATTACTCTTTTCAATTTAAAGTTACTGAAATTTAGGTTCTCTAACAATGAAATAATGCTGTTTAACGTCTCGTAGTGCTATGGCGCGAGTTTTAATGCTGGTGACGTCAGAGCGTTCCTGGAAGATCTGGGCAATTATATTGGTAATAATTTCTTATAGAGAATGAAATGTTTCACTGGAAAATATTTAGATTATTTTTGTTCCCGTTACAGATAATAAACCAACAAAACATATCTTTATCATAAAATTTAACAAATTCTCTTCATTCAATTTACAGTCTTTAAAATAGTAAAAGGTACTGTGAAAAAAGTCTTCTTCTCTTGATGTCCCAAAATTCTCGAATCACCTAATCAACATAAATCAGGGTTTACACGAGGCCAATATTGTCTGGAAAATAAGTTAACGCATGCGTAGAAAGAGAAAATGAGGGGACAACGGCATGTAGTTGTCCGGTTGGGACAAGCACTTGCCATTGCCCGCTCTTTCTGCGCCTGCCTGATCTTCTTTCAACGCATGCGTGAACTTTTTGTCGAGACAATATTGGCCTCTTGTAAACACAATTTAAGAGTTGTTTCCCAAAAATATGCAGACATCCAGAGATAAGTCAACGATAGAAACATAACTGCAAGAAATTTTCAACTAACATATATTAGATAACACAAATAGTTTTAATACGATTTTACTATAAGAGGTTTCGCATTTTCGTGTTAGTTTTAGGAAACTGGTTTCCCTTATGATTCAAAGTGCGTAAATCTGAACATCATGAGCCGACCAGAAACAGGTATGAAAAGAAAATTTTCGTTAATTTATCACGTCTCGGTGCTAGATTCTCGATTTCAAAGCTCTTAATTTTTTAATCTTCCTGAAACTTAATCGCTATCCATCCGGAATGACATCAGAACACTTCATTATCTAGAACGATTTCATGAATGTAATTATGAGGCAATCGAATAAATGATCATTTTCGTTAGTTATATCAAAGTCCTCTTTTTGATGCTAGCTATGCGACGATAATTTCGGGTTAATTTTCCTGATAGTTTAATATCGCTGTGGTTGGACGACGAGAATGACACTTTAAGTAATAATGTTTTGAAAGAAGTGAAACCCGAAGTATTTCTTAACGAAAAATTTGAAAAAAATAAGTAAAAACTGAATCCGGCCTGCAGACTTCGTCAAGAGTCACATGCAGCCAGGGATTTTTCTGTGTGGGGTCTGACTTTCATCCAAAATTTGACCCGAAAATCCGAGAAAATTGAAAGTTTCAGGAATTATAATTAATAGAATATTAATATAAAATCAAATATCAGAAAATCAGACAAAAACTAGTTCGTACTCGAGATGAATATAAGTACAGAAACCTAATTAAATTCTGGAGACAAAAAAACGATATCCTAGAATATAGATTTACACAAATATATAAAAATACTATAAAATATTTTATAACTTACCCCCTATTTCTGAGAAAACATTGATAGTATGCAGATTATTTTTAAAATCCACATAATCAGAAAAGCCTCTTAGCACCTTCCAAATTCGCATTTTTATTAAGTGGATCAGTTTTTTTAGACCAGCGCCATCTATTGTGGAAGAAGTAATGAAAAATGCTCGAGACCTTTAAAAGGCTTCGAGTAATAACTCATTCTTTGTTGTTCTACGCCACACAGCATAGGTACGACGACATATTTAATATGTTCCATGCAAAATGCACGACAGATCTTCGGGAGGCGAGGGTCTCTAAGTAACAATACAAGATCCTTAAGCCTTCACCCTACTGAAAAGCCACCCATGTTCCCTAAATTTCTAAATCCACCAAGTGAAATTGCGATCCTTTGAGAATAAATATTTCAAACCGATGCTGTTTTTTTAATTTTATATAAATAAACAGTAACAAAATTTTTAGAAAATTTCGATTTATTGAAAATTATTCGATTTATTCGAATTAATATGAAAGGTGAAGCAAGACCGTGAATTTTGCATCTCATTGCCCCAATATTTAATATCTTATAACTGAACAAGTGCTTTAATGTTTAAACTATTCTATTTATCTTATAAAGATACAAATACGAATTATTTTTAATTGTGAAAGAGTTAAAAATTTTAAAAAATAATAATAAAAACGTTAAGAAGTAAGAATCCGGTGGATGACGTCATCAGAGGCCATTCATCCATACAGATTCAAAACCAGAATAGATTTTCTGTAGATGAAAAAGACTTTACGGTCTGAATTTAATATGAATTTCCTCCAAGGCCTGAACCTATCCGGGAATAATTCGTATTTATATCTTTGTACTTCGAAATTCTTTCCTGGATGATGCAGCACTTGCGCACACTAATTAAATTGCTTCAATTATTTTTTGTCTTTTTAGATATTCAATCCATTGATCTTACAACACTAGTAAAAATTTCTGAAAAGTTCAATATATCCATTTTCCCAGTCTCGAGGAGATATATGAAAAAGAAAACGCCAGATTCAAAAAATTCTGTTTACTACATTCTGATGTTTCGCTGTAGTTCAGATTTTCTACAGATGGGTTAAACCGAAACGTTTAAAGTTTCAAAAAAAGAATCAAACGGCAAACAAAAATATCGTCTGACCTTTTCTCTGACGTTCTCTGAACCAATACTTTTACGAATACTTTATGTTGCGAAATAAAAGTGAAACTACCCGTGTTTGGAACTTTAAAGAAGTGACTGAAAAATCACCAGCCTTTCAAACATGAAAAGAAGTTCCAAGCCAAACAGAATGAAGAGAAATGTTCTTTTAGAATTTTCGTTCCCGTCGTAATGTACCAGGTAGGTTGGAACTCGAACTGGAGTGCAGAAAAAAGCGGTGGCAGGGTAAACTGTTGGCGAGATCCTTCGACATGACGGTTTGTGTTTCTCTTTTTCCGCTTCGTCTGAATTCATGGCATCGTATATGCTTCAACAAAAAATTCTAGGAAGAAAGATTTAGCGATAGGCATGTATACTTTTAGAAGCGAATAGAAACTGGAAGCCAACTGCATATCGAAATCCTTTTTGCTCATTCCATTGTAAAGAAATATTTGACTCTTTACGGTGCAAAGGTTTTTTCAAAAGCGTTTCATCAAGTCCAGGCCATTTTCAGAGAGTTCATTAATAAATAAATTTTAATAAATTCACTGAAAATTATTTAAACGTTATTATTAAAATACTTTTTATGAAAAGTTTTTCCAAGGAGGCTAAAAAATTTTCTATGCCATTTTTTTAAGAAGAAAATAAAGTAAATAAGGTAAAGTAAGTCACTATTTTTAAAAATAAATCGACTCAAAAATGTCGAGTCCACTTCGACATAGGAATGCCGGTAAAAAAACTGATCTCGAGTCCACCTCGACATAGGATTGCAAAGTTTTAAAATAGTTGACACTTTTTTGACTCCGTGTGGGTGGAACACAAGATTTCATAACGAAATATAGATACTGTTGCAAAAGTGTAATGTCGTTTTCCTGCCTCACTAGTATTATGTTTGGGAAGAGAATTTTACAGGGGTAAATATGGGATGGCCGTGCCTGGACCCCTGACCTTGGCGACGAACTTGGCAACCATTTTGGCGACCTTTGTGAAATTGATGATTCCAGAAAATGCGACCCTTTTCTCGATATCTCTATCAAGAAAGAAAATACGCTCGAATGTACGAGAAAACTCCTTGTGACATCACGGCCTGTCGGGGAGAGTATATAAGGGTCGCGCTTGGATCAGAGAGGTGTTTGTTGGTCTACTGGAACGACTTTGGAATTTCGTCTGCAGTGCGAGCTAAAAAGCTGGTGAGCTGAGCGCTATTGAAAGTGCTGTTATTGTCGTTATTAGAGATTTGCTGACTGTTTGTGTTGCTAAATCTCAAAGTACTGAACTGTGAATTGTTGTGAAATCAAAAAAATTGAATTACCTGTGAATTGTTGTCTGTTTACGTTGCTAATCTGTGCAAGATCTATTTTTTTTCTATTACCTGTGCTACGTGTCTTCCTGCATATTTGCGAATAAACCTTCATTCTCCATCATCCTGCGTGTTGGACTTTTTACCACAAACACCCACAGAAAGATTTTTTTTAACAATACATTTAACTCTCATTACTTGGACGCTTAATTTTTTTTATAAATTCTGTTGTATTCTTGTCCATCGTGTGTATTTCAATGCGATTCATTTCCTAAAAACTTACTTCATTCATTCTTCCTACATGTTATTGAAAATGTACCGTAAAACTGATAAATGAAAACCAGCATTCAGTTTTACCTTAATCCGTTTAAAAACAACTTTTGAAAATTTCTGATAAAAGAAAATTCAGATCACAAATATATACTATTAGAAGTTACTGCGTCGTCACCTTTTTGTCACATAACGCCCTTTTTCTTTAAAATCCCTAAAATTTTAACCATTTTGTCAAATGTCTATTTAAGAGTAATTATTTGAAAAGCATAAAATATTTTGATTAAATATGCTAGTCATATTTCTTGTAAATTTTCAAACACTTTTGTGAATTATTACGACTTAATATAAGATTATCAGATAACACGAATTTTAAAAGATTAAGTTTGCCGCAATCTTGTCGAAGTTGACACAAATTATTTCTAAGCATGAAATCAAACCATTAAACTGAAATGTTGTAAATTTTTTAAAAATATCAAAATACTTTTGATAGACACTATACAATTTTTATAAAAATATTTTATTGACAATTATAGGAACCTGATGGGGGTCATTATGTAGATTATGTTTAACCCTTAAATGCCCTGTGTTGAGTTTAACCCTTTCAAATTTACTAAAATTTACTACATGTTTCGTTTTGAAAATTACTAAATTTATTTCAAAAATGAGTATTAGACTTGTGTTGATCGTAAATATGCAAAGGGAAAAAAATTAAATTTTTTTTTATTTTCAAGAAATTTGTGGTTTCACTGTGAAACCAATGAACGGTAACGGGCTATTTTTCCCCCGAATAAGTTATCATCTGTGACGTATGCCCTCCTCCGACAGCTGACATTGATTTAAGACTGGCTGTGTGCGTTCCTAGCGCTGGTCACTTTGAGATTCATCTGAACAATAGACACATGCCCTTACCTTTCATGCGGACGGTTTTTTCAAGCACCTGGAATTCTCACCCCTCTATTGACGGGCTACTGCCTTTCATTACAGAACTTTGGTGCGCGGTGCAGAACTTTCATCTAGCTATTGCACGTAATTAGGCAACATTTCTGAACAGGTAGCTTTTGTGCAGACAAGCGTGTTCCCGTGAGAACGCAAAGGGGTTTTTCTTCTCTGTTGCGATATAAGATCGGGACTGAGCAACTAAAGAGGAGATGACATCCAGATAGCCAAACTGGTGGTCGCATTTCCACGAAGGTCCGATTTGGGACACTTTAGCAAAACCCGCTAATTATTATATCAGTGAATGGACACCCCGCCTTGGGGCTTGATTTATTATATTATTAATAACCTTAATTTATTATATTATTAATAACCTAGAATTTTGATATTTTTTTATAACTCTATATTTACTCCAGAAGAATTATCAATAAATTATGTTAAAATTTAACTTAGGTGTGACTGTTCTTTTCAGCATAACTGCAAGACATTACACATCGAAATGAAATTTAAATTATCTATTTAATTTATAAGTATACGTGAGTATTCAGGATACTCAACCTCCATAAAATTCAATATTACTGTTCGAAGATTCAATTTTTAAAAAATATCAACTTGTACGAGAACCCTCGTTATTTTGTTTCTCTTGGAATGTCTATATCTTCGTGAATACTAATGGTATTGAAATGGCATTTTTATATAAGTTGCCCTATATATCTGGCTCTCAAGTTATGAAAGATAAATGACTCTACCTTTCGCCCATGCGCAGTAAAAAAAATGCCCAATGTGTGGTTTCAAAGCGAAACCAATGAACATTAAAGGATTAAGCAGCATACCCAATTTTGTCTTCTAAAATATTGAGAATACGACTGAAGCTCTAATACCTGTTGTTGCCAATAGGATGCATACTGAAAATGCTATTAAATCAATTTGAAACATATAGATGGCAGCTTCAGTGCTGATGAAATATAAAAATCAATTGATATTTTTCACTTGAGGCTACATCTTTTCTTTTGTTCTGTTTGTAGGCTTGGGAAAACCATATTTTATTCTACAACGTTGAAGGAAATTCCTTATCCTTAGTAGTAGTTCTTAAAATTCATCTGTGCTCAATGTTAAAGAATTTTATCAAGGGAATTTTTTCTCAACTAAAGCCCAGTGTCGACGATTGCTAACAAACTGTTTTTTAGCCGTAAACCATACTTAAAACAAAATAGGATCTTTAAAAATAGTTTCCCATGTTTTATATAAGAAAAGAAAGTCAAAAAACACTTTAAATCAAGAAAAATCGGACATTTAAAGGTTAATGCAATCTTATATCAGTTGAATCATCAGTTTAAGACCATATGAAAGAATACAGAAAAAAACAATTTATATTGGATCATATCTGCCTAAGAAGTCAATTCTTGGGTTTGAAGCATGTGAAGGAGTTATATGTTTCTACTGCAATGCAGAAAGACTTTTATTTCCATAAAAAAATACTCTTCTGTTTTATGAAAACCATTTATGGATTCTTATTCTAAAATTTCTTGTTAACAATTGCTAATAATTTAATTCAGTTCTTATAAAGAAAAAAGAATATTGTTTTCAAACATTATCAAAATATTTCACGGAAAAATCAATCCGTTAACATATTTTCACAAAATAGCATTCCCAGAAAGTCTCTTTCATAAAATTTTTTCTTCTAGATTTCACTGTCTTTTTTATTAATCTCATTTTCATGCAATGTTGTTTCTAAACAAAAGATTCAATAACAAAATATTTTATTTATGTTAACGTTTTCCTCTTAGTGATAGTCTCTGGAACTTCCGGAGCATTACGTTTTAATGGATTACAGTAAAAGAAGGGATTTCTGTTTTGTGGTTTCAAAAATGTTAAAAAAATATTTTAAGGAAAATAACACCTAACACTATCAATAACCCTTTGCGGACAGGTACGGTGCACAGTACGGGGTATAATGGGCGCCACATTTCGACGATTTCGAGATTGAGGTGTAGAAAATCCAGTTAACGAAGAGGATAGCGGCTAAAATTCGGACACAAATGTGTATATTATTCATCCATTCAAACCCTAATCTTATTACACTATAAAAAATAAAGTCATATGGAAAAATGGAATGGCGTATAAAGTGTGGCAACTTGATCTGAGTGTTATAAAAAAGTTACTTGTCCTCAAAGGGTTAACAATAAAACGAGTGTAAAAGTTTTATAAAAACATTATGCACACTGCTTTCTTCAGAAAGAATTTTCTTATAAAACTAGCCGTTGGATAATTTTTACTTTCTCATATGAGGAGTATACTAAAAGAATGCATCACGATATCGAACTCCAGATTCTGATGAACTTTTGTCTGTCTGTGAACCCAATTACTCAAAATCACAAGTTGGGCGGATGAAATTTTATATGCAGTCGTTACACCAAAATTTCACATTTCTACGAAATTTTGGACAAAATCTCTCTGAAAGAAGTTGTTCTGCCCGTCCGTCTCAATATATCAAATAGCTCGATAAAGGATATTTTCTATATGGTTTTTACTTGAAGCCAACTATTAAATATTGTTGCAAAGTTGTAAAGTTGTTTCCATGGCATGCTAATCTTGGCGACACACTTGCCGATAAATTTGGCGACCTTGGCAACAAAGTTGGCGATCATTTTGGTGACTTGGCGACAAAATTGGCGACTTGGCGACAAAAGGAATTTTCTAGAAGAACCCTGAACTGTGGACCTATTTCTATTGGGAGCCAGTAACTTCATGAACTTTCTGGAGATTACGTCACTCCAACGTAATGGCGTCACTTCCTGTTGAAAAAGTATAAAAGCAAGCTCTCAAACCAAGAGTAGTCAGTTGGACTTTGATCAGCTAAGAAGCTGGTGAACTGAAAAACATTTGAGTGCTATTGAAAGCACTGTGTCTGAGACTTATTGGTGATTTCTGTTGTAAATTTGTACAAGAGCTGTTTACTTTTGTTTCCCGTGCTACGTTGGTGTTTTTGCTGAAAGCCTTGTGGAATAAAGAGTCATTTATGTTTTTATTACACTACTTCTCAATCTGCAATCACGTACACGAAGAATTTGTAACAATATTTTAATAGATTCTGTAGAATATTGTTACATAAATCGTCCCGTGGGTGTACGGTGAAAGTTACCCGACAAACAAGATAATGGAAGACGACTCTTTGTTAAAATAAGTGGAAATAACAAATATTTACATATTTTGAATGTTGAGGTATAAATTAGTCAAACACTAAATAAATGTAAGGTAATTAAATGTCTCATTTCTAACGTTTGAAAGAATATTACAAGTCTCTTTTTTCAAAACCTTAGCAATCATGCTGAAGTCCAAATTTAACAAACTCAATTACCAAAAAAAGCCTAACATAATCTTTTTAATTTTCCACTCAATTAAAAATTAATTGGATTACGCTTCTCGTAAACGTTCTTCAAAGGAACGAAAAATAATGAAATCGTTTGCTAACTGGAAAAAAATGCTTCCAGGAACTTTTTTTAAAAACAGTCTTTAAAAATATTATGTGGTTTATTAAATTACATCTTTCAGGCGTTTTCAAATAGTCTACAAATTGCATTCACAAAAAAAGAAAGCAGCTGTTCCAGTCTAATGAGGAAATTGAAATTCTAATAACATTTCTTAAAAAGAATGATGAAAATTCATGACATTATTATTCAAGAAGCACTGGGAAAAGAAGTCCTTCATTTCTATATTAGATTGTGAAGGAATTCATTATATCGGCTCTATGTTATTTTATAGTGAGTAAACACTATTGAAAAGTAGTTATATTTGTTGTTACGGAGACTAATTTCTTCGATCTAAAGCTAAATTTTGTAATACTGAAAATATTGGGTGGTTTTATGGGCTTATAATATAAAACTTGAACAGTGTTGATGTTTATGTAATGCATTTGTAAACACAGATTTTTGAATTAACTAATTTCTTGTCAGTAGTAATAATTATTTCATTCTCTAAGAAAGCTTAATTTTGCTACAATATTTGTCTTTAATTTATTAAATGAAACAATACACTTCTTACTAAGCAGGTCATTCACAAAGTTTCTTTGACAGTGTTTGATTGATGGATAAGATGCAGTTGTGTGATTTTTAGCTGCAAAGGCTGTCATCCCCACATTCACAAAGGGTTCTCTCTAATAAATGTCAAAAAATTTGAAAATTTGAAGGAAAATGTGAAGATTTCGCTTGTAAGCTCCACCAATCTGGAGGTTGCTGAAGGATTTAATCCCAGTTTGTTCTAGAGACAACATCGAATGGTTGAATATCTTCAACAATGAAGTAAAGTGTGGCACAAATTATTGATTCCTTTGCATGCATTACACATTGAGATATTCGAATGGAGAAATTTTTTTCACAAAGCCAGGTGTTGTTAATGTTTTACTGAAAACTCGAGCACAAATGGTATTCTTCTCTTCTGTTCTTTGTCAATTTGGAATTAGTTCTAATATCCGGAAAAACTACAGGTTTTTGAAAGAATGGATGTGCCTGTAATTTTCTGAAGTTCTTCTTCAAGAATTTTTTCATATTGGAAACGATATCTTCCGATGCAATTCAGTTAACGTATGGGCTATGTTCTGTGAGCTATATTTAGCATCGGCGTCTTACCACCATAGGTGGCGCTGTTCTTACTGCGCATGCGCATTTGTTACATTGACAGTTTTGTTTGCGAAATCTTACTGTATTTGCTTTCATTTTGTGCTGCGTCACTCACTACCATATAAAATATAATGTATACATTTTTTATGTCATCCTTTTGTTGATAGGCATCCTCTCACTCTGTCCAATGATAATATTAAATGTATTTTTTACTATAGTACAAGTTATATTGGGTATCAAAAAACCAATAATGATTTACATTTTCAAATATGAGAAAAAAACACGACATACAAATGAGCAGCGTTTTATATGTTGTTCTTTATTTTTCATTTAAGATGACGTCAAAATAGATTATTCCGGATAATCGCGTCCGAGGCTATAACTTATCTTTGGAAATTTTCAAAACCAACAGTTCAAACTCTCAGTTAAAAAAAATTGAAGTATCTAGACTGAAATATCGTAGCATGATAAATGATAATGCTTAAAACTTAATTACTCTGTATTCTCATCGTCTGACTTGATTGTATCAGCCGTTGCATTCTGCGCGTAACGATTTTTACATCACGCAATTTGCAAAAATAATGCCTATCCGTCATCTCTCTGTTGTCTTGTTTGCCTGTCCGTCTCTCTATCTGTCTCACAACAACCCTGAAGTGCAAGTTTGTTTCCTTTAATTTTTTCACATAAGTGTTTTCGTATCACGCAATTTACAGACAGCCTATCTTGTTAGCTAAACCGATCATGCTGAAAGCTAATTGTGGATTCAAACCAAGAATTGGATTCGTTTAACCCTTACAGGACCATAAGGTTGCTAAGAGTAAATATTAGTATGTAACTGTTTGTTTTAGTTTGTTTAGACGTAAAATAAATAAAAATCATAAGAAAAATACATAACAATGTGTAGTTTTTTGGAATTTTATGGGAAATATTTTCCCCATAGTATTATTTGTCATTATCAGGCATTTGTTTTCATTTGTTCAAATATACTTTATTATTGCACAAAATTATACTTACCGAATAACATAAAACATGTGATAAAACACAGTAATATATTATTACACGACACAATAAACTGAAATAATAACAGAGTACAGCCCGCGAATGTTTTATCATTGGCGCCAATTGATTTGACAGTTCTTTTTTTTCTAAACGTTCACGTTTACGTAATTACGTTCGGCATACGTTCTATTTTGACATTCTGTATAAAAAATGCAGATAAAGTTATAATTAAATGCAACAATCACCAATTTTAAAATGGGGGAAAATGTTTCCCTTAGTCGCTAAAGGGTTAAGAATTTGTAATGATGTCAACCGGAAACGTTTGAATACATAACAAACGGGCAAATTCATTTTTATTGAGTGATACATGTAGAATCTATTTATCAGAGTATTCCAGCAAATCGAAGAAATTATGCTCGGGAAAATTGCAAAACTGAAACTAATACTGTTCATTTCTATAATTATTAATACCATCTTCCTGAAAGATTTAAGAAATGGAAATGCATAATGATGAAAATATTTAAATATTGTATTGAAAAAAGTTGATAAACACATTTAATGAATAAAAATATTAATGAAATGATTCATTAAAAACCTTGAAACTATTCAAAATAATGAAAAGCAGCAAAAAAATCATTTTTAATTTTAAAACACAATTACTAAAAGCTTAATTATCGCATTAGATTTTTCAACGTTTTTGAAAGTATAATTTAATACAGAATTCAACACAAATAAAGAAGTCCTAAAATATATTCATTTAAATATCTAATAAGGCGCAGCTGCCCACATTGTTTCAAAAATATTTGTTATTATTTATTCTTCCAAGAAATGAACTCTTCCTAAGAGCGGTTTATTAACTCGTTATAGCAATAAATAATGATGACACAAAAAATTATCCCACGCATGAAGTATTTGAACATTCTAACCACAAATAAATATTCTTAAATTTCTCTTAGATGAAATGAAAGTTTTCGCTCCTCCAATTCCATCGGAAACTGATAAAATAAAATAAACAAGAACTGATTTTCCTGCATCAGTTTTCTTTTCTCCCTTCAGTTCGAACGATTTCAGAGGAAAGACAAACACTTAAAAAATCGCTTGCAGAAATTTCTAAACTTCAAACGAATTGGCAGAATTGCATTATTTTTTATGGAATATCATATCAACTAAGGATTCAAATTCTAAAAGAAATGAACTTCTTAGAAAAATCTTAGTTAAGCAGACTAAATACAGAGTGGAATAAATATTTCAAGTATTTATTTGCCCTTTTTATGTCCTACCCAACATCCACCTAAAATATGTCAAGATGAGTATCAAAGAGTAAATAAATCGGCTTTTTTCATTCCAATTTAATAGAAAACGATAAAAATTTAAATAGGTTTGACTATTTTCAACTCCACTCGATCGTCGATATCGTTTGCAATTATAGCTCTGAGAAGAACGAAAAAGCTCATAGAAATTCATTACCTTGTGTCAGATTCTTTGGGACATTAAGGCTAAAAAATAAAAAGAATATGTATCACACTCGAAAACAGTGTCTTTCTTGCAAAGTAACATTAAATAAAATTCTAAAAAGTATTTCACGACGTTAAACCTTTGAAATGTAATTCACAGGCTGCAATAAAACAGAATGAATGCCTTAAAAAAGACATTTTGACTTTCCGAACGAAATCGGTTCCGTAAGCAAATTAAATGAGAAATTCCGGTTGAAAACGACAGCATTTGTAGAATTGGGGAAAAAATTATTGTTTCTGAAAAGGCTTAGTTGTAGCCCAAATTCCATTACTTAGTACTTCCCGATATATTATTCAATTTATTTTCTTTTTCGCTCATCATTATGTAGATGGGTCTTGTTGTTGACAAAAGTGGAATAGTATTTCTTCAGGTTCCTTTTTATTATAAATGCAATTACTTATCTATCAGAAACTATAAAATAATTTTTCTTTGTGTCTTTTAAGATTTCATTTAAATATGTTTCAGTTATCACATTCGTCTTCTGGTATATTAAAGTATACTTCTTTTGTTAAGAAATGGTAAACTAAGTAAAGCTTCCAAAAAATAAATCTCTAAGATCAAATGAGCTGCGGCAATCTACATTTCTTTTTTTATCATCTAAGATGCGTTAGTAGAAAATTCGAAATTCTCTAGAAAGGTATAATTTTAACAAACTGGTGGTTAAAATTAATAAAAATTTAAAAGATTTTAAAAACACGTTTTATTAGTGAACTTAAAAGTGGAAAACTTTTTCATAAAAGACATGAACTTTAAAACAAATTCGTAAAAGCGAAATAGAGTCTGACAGAAATACTTTCAACAAATTAGAATTATATTCATATTTATAATAAAGGGAAGGGTCTCCGAATTTGGACTTCTGGATATTTTTAATGCAGAGTAATGGAGAAATAATTTAATGAAAAACAAGTAGTAGAATTTTTTAATATTTTATTTATCTTCAGAAAAAGTTATTAACTTTTTTATAAAATTCGTTTTAAATTAGCAGAAAAGCAGACTTAAAAAAAAATGTGTCCTTGGCCCAATCAAGGAAACCGGTTGTCTAGATTGGATATTTAGTTACTCACGTGGACCATTGGTTGCTCAGGTTGGACCATTGGTTGCTCAGATTGGACCATTGGTGCATGGAATTGGACCATTGGTTGCGCAAGGTGGACCATTAGTTGCTCTGGAATTGAGACCATTGATTTTGCTCGTTGGACAAACTCGATTGGGCCGTGGTTGCCGCTCCAGATTGGACCATTAGTTTTCAGATTGGACAATTGTAGTTGCTCCAATTGGACCATTGGTGGCTCAGATTCAGACCATTGGTTGTAGACCATTGGTTGCTCAGATTGGACAAATTGATTTTGCTCAGATTGGACTACCAAAGTTTTACTCACATTTGGGCCATTGGTTTCCAATTGGACCATTGGTTACTCCGTTAGACCATTGATTTCTCAAGGTGGGCCATTGGGTGCTCATATTGGACATTGCTTACTCCGTTGGACCATTGGTGCTCAGGTGGACCATTAGTTACTCACATTTCAGACCATTGATTTGCTCAGATTGGACCATTGGTTGCTCAGATTGGGGCCAGTAGTTTGCTCCAGATTGAGCCATTGGTTGCTCAGATTGGACTATTGGTTGCTCATATTGGTCATTGGTTTTACTCCTGTGGACCATTGCTTATAGATTGGGCCATTTAGTTTGTCCAGATTGGACCATTGGTTACTTACATTGGACAGTGGTTGCTCAGGGAGTGAGACCATTGGTTGCTCAGGTGGACCATTCAGTAACAAGGTGAACAGTTTGGCGGGACCATTGGTTACTCAGATTCAGACCATTGAATTTATCAGATTAGACCATTAATTTTATCCAGGAATTCAGACCATTAGTTACTCACATATTAGACCATTGGTTTTGCTCAGATTGAATAATGAGATTTGCTCAGGTGGACCGTCAGGTAATTTATACATTAAGACCATTGGTTGCTCCAGGTGGACCATTGGTTTATCCAAGTTGGATTCGTTGGTTGCTCCAGGTGGATATTGGTTACTCATTGGACCATTGGTTGCTCAGATTGGACCATTGGTGTCAGATTGAACCATTGGTTGCCGTTCATTGGATTTATCTGGGTGGACCATTAGTTCACTCAGATTGGACCATTGATTGCTCGGAATTGGACCATTGGTTCCTCAGATTGGATAATTTAGTTGCACTCACATTGGACCATTGGTTTGCTCCGTTGGACATTGATTTGCTCAGATTGGACCATTGATTTGCTCATTTGGACCGGTAGTTGCTCAGATTGGACATTAGTTGCTCAGATTGGACCGTGTTTACTCACGGTGGATGACTGGTTTATCAGATTGGACCATAGTTGTCAGGTCAGACACCAGATTTCTTTATGCTGAAATAAAATCAAATATTTTTTGGATTCCTCAATTCCCTTTTCCAGCACATAATGCATGAGGCTTCAGGTATGACATTCTATATAGCATCTTCCTCTTCTTCTTTTTATTTCCTCCTGATGATACGTATCCTAGAGTCTTTATATTTTTTTGATACAGCATTTGATGCTTTTGG
>BGPR01021105.1:3815-26939 GCA_013235015.1 Araneus ventricosus | reverse complement strand
TCTGCCTGCACCATTGGCGGGGGCCAATCTCGCCGCCCCATCGGTACGGCCCTGCTCCCCACGTCCATTACAAGCAACAGGCCAAAAGAAATCGAAAGTCCGAAGCAGATTAAGGTATTCCTAACATGTATTATAATATATGTACATATATACACTTTTCTAAACAATAAGTACGCATTACAAAAAAACCGTAGCCAATTCAGCTGTTTCTTTGTCATATTCGTGTTCATCACATTGAATTCATCAGGAATTGACTATATTCATCTCGGAAGCAGGAACTTTTTGAAAATTTGTTGCCCAATGGCCAATCAATTTGTAGCTGAGAGATCTTTTGTTAATCAAGATCCTATATATTAAATATAAGTTTAATTATTTCAAATTCTACTTCTAAAGCTACATGAGGGTTAAATTGGGGAGAAAATCATAATTTCTATTTTGACAAATTGTAAGCTTGATTCATCTATTCATAAGAGGAAACTAGGATAAAACAGCAAAAGAACTATTTGGGCCTGTTTTAGTATTGAAGAAAGCCTGTTGTGAAAAGATTCTCTGCTGCAGGTAAATCGTTTTAAACCCTCTCTTTAAGGTTTTTCACTCACGATGCACAAGTTATCTGATTTATTACATTTACTTTTCTAAAGATAAATTTGTGTGTCTTTCAGGCGCTGACAAAGAATCTGCTGATATGGGTTGAACACATCATCAAATAAAACTTTCAGGGTAACAGACTTCAGCAAAAATATCGATATTTTTTCCATTTCTCAAAAAATACTGAAGAATCGATAAAGGACTTACTTTTCCAATTTAAATACAAAATTTTTTTAAAAAATTACATCTGGAAAAGCTGAAAAATGCAAGCAAACACAAATTATATTTTTCCCTAAAAAAAAAAGAATTAGAAATTTTCGAATAAAGTTTTTTTTCCGTCAGATTATTCTTAAAATTCACTTGCCCTAAGAAACAAATTAGGGCTTGGGTAAATGCATATTTTGTATCTCAAAACATGAAGCTCCTTTAGAGCGACCACTCCTCTGAACGACCAATTTTCCTTGGAATAGAGGGCGGCTGCTGCAGAGAGGTTTCACTCTATAGAAATATAAGTTCAAGTCTGAAGCTTTGATTTCACAAAAAAATTACATTACATTATCTAATAGTATATTAATCGATATTTAATCAAAAATAAACTAAAAATAATAATTTAATTAATTAATATATAAAAACTGTATATTAATTAAATAATAAATTGCAGTAGAATTTCGAAAGCAATGGCATTTTCCTATAGTAATGGATGAATTTGATTTTTGAAAACAAAAAAAGTAGCCATTGAAAAATTATAAAATGTTATTTCTTTAAAGCTAGGTTTTTGCAATAATTCTTTTTTAAATTTTAGTTATAAGTTTAGACAATGGAAAGCTGTATTCCTGTGAAAACAATAATGTATACCGATTTTCGCAAGAAGATTCTTTAATGCATACATCACGTTTATAAAATTTTTCTTTTTCAATACTACTTCGGTTTTCTTTGCCTTCGGGTTTCATCAATTTTTTCGGTGAATAATTTGCCTCAGTTTTTATCGTTTGTCTCGGATTCCGTCGGCATGCCCCCGGGCCTTTGCGGGCTAATTTAACAAAAACAACCGCGACGGCGAAAGATCAGACAAGTGTGGGGCCGAAAAACATTTATGTCCGAATCCACAGACTGCGTAGAGGCACCCCTGAGAAAGTGTGCAACTGTGATGAAACAAACCTCGTTTGGAAGATAATGCTAGAGAGGACGTTCATTTCGGAGAAGAAAATGCACTGCCGGGACAGAAACGTATGGTAAAGATAGTCTAATTCTTTTGTTGTGCGATAGTAAAGTGTAGCCCTTCAGAAACTACTAGACCAGCGGTTCCCAACCCATGGGCCACGGCAAACTTGTGGGCCTCGGATAGTGTATTAGTGGGCCGCGGAACGCTAGTCAAGGGAACTGCAAGAGTCTTCACTCGTTTTTTGCTTTATAAAATAAAAAAATATAGTTTTTTTATCTTTTCACAGTAAGCTTTACTAATTACAGACATATACGTGCATATATATATATGAAACATCATTATTAAAGTTGAAGTGTAGAGCATCTGGGTCAAGGAAAAGACATTTGTTGATTCAATCCATTTATTCCATCGTAGAAAATAAAGTAGGTTACTTTTCTATATGTAAATATATCATAGTTTAAGAACATCCATTGACCAGAATTAAAGAGGTAACACGCGAAATGGCATGCTGTTGTTGACAACTTGTATGTTGGAATCCAAAAGGGCAGATAGGAATGCACAGAAACTTTAAATACCCCGAAGAAAGGGGATTTTCCCAGAAAGACTCGTGACTCAAAGTGAAAGTAGAAGTAATTAAAAATGAGGTATCATTAAAAATAATTAAAGAAAGTTAAAAAAATCAAGTTATTGTATATATAATGTGTGTGTTTGCATTCTTTTACTTGTATATTTAATTAGTGGGCCTCAAAATATTTTTTACAGAGAAGGTGGTCCGCAGAACCAAAAAGGTTGGGAACCGCTGTACTAGACTATTTAATAGTTTTATATTCATTTCTTATTATTTTTAGTAATAAACACTATAAATATTCTCTACAAAATGTGTTTTTGATATGTATTTTGGAGCGTCTAGAACAAATTAATAGGATTAACATTGATTCATATGGAAATAATTGCCTCGGTTTTCGTTCGTTTCAGATTTCGTTGATTGATTTTAAGAGATTATCGACAGAAACCGAAGTAAGACAGTATCTTCCTTAGAAAATGCCTTTACAAAACCATCACAAGCAAAGGTTTTATGAACAATATTTCTAACAAAATTATTAACCCCATACAGCATAAGAATGAACATTTTATTTGTAACATTTGAGCGATGTGCAATGAAATGCACTTTCTGAGAAAATCTGCAACATCAAACATCACAAAATTAACATTTTTAAAAATTTTTTTCAATATGAGATGTTCAATTAAATGACCTTAACAAAAAAAATTCTTTTCAGCACACATTGCTAGATGAAATCATTTCATTTGTATGAGAAAGGACATTTTTATTAAAAATTATTTGAGAAAATTCTTTACGACTCACAAACCATAAAAATAGGATTTATTTTATTTATAAGAATTCAAGATAATACACAGCCAAATTACTTTCCCAGAATATTGTTTAACACAGATATCAACCGAATACAGTTCTCATTTACATGATACAGTGATGAACATTTAAATTGGTGGGCTAGACTTAAGTTTAATGTGCGTTCGCCAAAGTTGAATTTTTTTCTGGCGATTTCGCGCCAAATGTGGTGCAAGTTAGTTATTTTATTGCAACCCTTTAATGAAAATGCCGACGCCAAGGTTGAAATTTTTTTGGCGATTTCTCCCATAATGTGGTAGTCCTAATTTTTCATTTTAACCCTTAAAGGATACCAAATTTGAATTAGCTAACGATTCTCCTTCGATAATTTGAATATTCTGCGGTTAAAAGAAATTCCGTTAACAGTTCGATGTTCTCTTTGCTCAAAGTCCGTTGACTCCGACGGTTGTCTGATTTTATCCTTGCGCTCGTGTTTTAATGGTTGCCTTCATCAGCCTTTTTGTTCCATTTGATTTTACTCCAGGTTTTTTCTAAAATCCGTTGTCTTCTCGTGGTGATGGAGCTGCATCAATTTCTTAATCTTGATGATGGGTTTATTTGGTGCGATAGAAAGTACAGTCAGAATACCTCTTATGTTAAAAAATCTGTGCGAAAGGGTAGTTGCTTTGAATGTAGTAACCTTCGAAGAATCTGTTTTCGAAGGTACGGGGTTGTACCAGCCACAAACCCGAAATTCATGAAAATAAGGTACGTTCTTATTTTTCTTAAATTTCGATATCTTCACCTTCATTTTGTTTCCGTTTTATCCTGATTTTTGCTTATTTTGAGAATTTTCTGTTTTAACTTTTTTGCACTTTCAGTCACTTCGTGCATCATTTTAAATCAGTTACCCTAATTTTCCATTTTTAATTAATATTACCTTTAATATTTTTCAGTAAGAATTCTTGTGAAGTGTTTCCTATTCGTTTAGAATTCCGTTTTTTAATTTTATCGTATACTTTTTTACATGGCTCTTTTCCTCCGTTTTTCTCCCTCTTACTGCCTAGTTTGGCGCTTTTTTCCAAATCTCGTAACCATCCAAGATGGCGGACTTTTGGCGAGTGTTTCATAGTTGGCGTGATTTTCGCTAACTTGGCGGGAAACCGCACATCAAACTTAAGTCTTACCAATTGGTGTTTAGACAAAATCTTTTTCTATATCTTCAGAATAGTGTTTTTCATTTGTGAAAGGTCAATAATGTACATTTAAATTAATTTTGTGAGAAAATTCTTTACTACACACAGCAGAAAAATAGAAATCTTTGTTTGTATGGATTCAATAATGTTTTTTTTAAATCAACTTTCTGAAAATATTTTTTACTATGTAGATCTCAAGAAAAGGGCCTTTCATTTGTTTGAGTTCGAAAATGCATATTTAAATTACTTTTGCAAGAAAAATCTTAATGGCATATATTCCAAGAAAATGGCTTTTTATCTCTATGAACACGATAATGTGTAGTTAAATTTCCTCTATAAGAAAATCCTTTTCCACCTACATCACAAGAATAGGGCTTTTGATTTGTACGAGTTCAAAGATGTCTATTTAAATGACCTTTTGGCGAAAACTCTTTATTGCATACAACACAAGAATATGGTTTTACTTTCGTATGGGTATGAAAATGTTTTTTTTTTAAAGCAGTTTCTGAAAAAATTTCTGACAACAGGCATTAAATATTTGTTATTCGTGTGAATTCTATATTTGATATTTTTATCAGTATTAACTGTTTGCACACACATATCACTACCATGCAGTATGTTCTGCATTGACATCGAATCCAACATTGGAAAGGTGGCTGTCCGTCGCAGAAGGTCTACGAGAGTGGCAGACACACACGGAAACAGATTTCGGTCAAAATTTTGAATTTATGATCATTTCTATATTTTATCATATTTTAAGCAATAATAATTTTCTATTTTTAAGAAAAATATCTTATCTAAACAAATAATAAAAGAAATATACATATATCACTAATATTAGAAGTATTAAAAATAATTATATAACATTTTTCAAAAACATCTTGAAAATTACTACATTATTATTCAAGAAATCTGCACACTTCAAATGCATGCATTACACAAAATACCGATTAATACTTAATATTAATAAAAGATTGAATAAATATCTTAAGAGATCTATTAACCTTTTCCAAGATATCTTATGTTATATTAAACAGTAGAACTAACAAATTTGCTAGGAATGATTTCTAACACCCTCAAGATTAAAAAAAGTTAATGCCCTAAGATTAAAAAATTTACACACAATACTGGGAGAAATAAAAAGTAAATGTTATCTAGGCATATCTAAAAATTGCACTTTAATAAAACGACTACGTACAAGAGGGAAACAATCATATCACTCGGTAGAAATTTCAAACTAGCCCATAGATCTGTAAATTTTCCTTAAAATCCGTATTAACTACGGAGAATACGTAGCAGTTAGCATGTATGCATTGATGTTTTTCTCTAAAAAAATGATCTGAAGATGAATCACGGATAGTTACCTATTCACAATGTTTTGCTTTCTTTGAACAAGTTATAACAAGCATTAGGTATGTAAATGACCATATAATGAAGCATTGTCTTCAAGGGACTTTTCATTTGCATGAAATCGAAGATGCGCCTTTAAATTATATTTCCGAGAATATTTTTTACCACATACCTCACAAGGAAAGGGCTTCTCATTTATATGAGTTTGGTAATGTCGATTTAAATCACCTCTCTGAGAATATCTTTTTCCACATACATCACAAGAATAGGGCTTTTCATTTGTATGAATTCGATAATGCACTTTTAAGTTACTTTTCCGAAAATAATTTTTACCACATACATCACAAGAAAAGGGCTTTTCGTTTGTATGAGTTTGGTAATGCCGATTTAAATCACCTCTCTGAGAATATCCTTTTCCACATGCATCACAAGAATAGGGCTTTTCATTAGTATGAGTTACATAATGCACATTTAATTGACTTTTATGAGAAAAGTCCTTATGACATACATCACAAGAATAGAGCTTTTCATTTGTATGAGTTCGAAGATGCACAGTTAAATTACTTTTCCAAGAAAATTCTTTATGGCATACATCACAAGAAAAACATTTTTCATTTGTATGGGTTCTAAGATGCACATTTAACGCACTTTTCTGAGAAAAATCTTTATTACATACATAGCAAGAAAAGGGCTTTTCACCTGTATGAATACGATAATGTGTAGATAAAGCACCTCTCTGAGAAAATCCTTTTCCACATGCATCACAAATATAAGGCTTTTCTTTTGTATGCATTCGTTGGTGCATATTTAAATAACTTTTCCAAGAAAACTCTTTATTGCATACATCGCATGAACATGGTTTTTCTTTCGTATGGATATGAAAATGTTTTTTCAAAAGCCCTTTCTGAAAAAATTTCTGACCACAGATATCACATGCAAAATATTTCTTCTTCATTTTAATTACATTTTCAACATTTTTATCTGTATCAACAGTTTGCACACACAGATCACTAATCAAATGTGTTTCATTCATCTTAATATAAGTCTCCATCCTGTATGTTACTGATGATGAAAAAAGATCTAAAGCTGCATCAAGGAAAGTTATCTAATCATAGTCTTACTTTATTTGTAGAAATACTTTCCTTCTTTTAAATCCGGGCATCTTTAAAGGAACCTGGTGAAGAAAACAGAATTTTGTTACCACTTAAGCTATAACAAGCATTTTGCATGTAAATGACTATTTATTAGAAAAAAAAAAAAAAAAAAGTGGAGCAATGTCTTCTTGACTCAGTAGCATAGTGACCATGGGAGATTATAGAATGCAACAGGAGCTAGATTTATGAGGTGCCAAGTTGTCAAAAAATTGCTGCATTTACGATAAGAAGATGAGGTGTCTGAAAAATAATACATTGCCCCTCGGGCACCAATTCAGCCTGTTAAAATACTGATGACAATAGGGGTAAAAAAAATCCACATCATTCCCCAGGTGTCACTTACTCTCGCTACACCACTGGCCATGTGGTGACACAACACTAATGTACGGTCTTTGACAGTCAAATGCTGTAGTGGGTGTGTAAAAATAATTCCATGTTCCAGGTGCCTTTTACACAAACTCATCTGTTGATGATGACAATGGGGGTGAAAAACTCATAATATGAGTTTTTCATATACACCACTTAGTCA
This sequence comes from Araneus ventricosus, assembly GCA_013235015.1. Lineage (NCBI taxonomy): Eukaryota > Metazoa > Arthropoda > Arachnida > Araneae > Araneidae > Araneus > Araneus ventricosus. Next base: position 19,612 of record BGPR01021105.1, on the reverse strand, counting down.
CTCATCCACACCACTGTTTTGACTTATGACTCTTTATAAGTAAAATTAAGTTTTAAATGGTACTAGTTTGAATGTTTTTCTCTGATATCTAAAATTTAAAAAAAAAAAGTTAAGTATAGCCATGATACACAATAGTGCATCCATTATAAAATAAATAGATACATTTACTTGTTCCAATGGACGATGTAACGTAAGAAATGCATTGTACATAAAAAAAATGCAATGATAAAAATTAATTCAGGTGAAAACAGTAGTACTTTTTCCATAAGCTTTACAGCAGTTTTTGTCGAACATAATGCTCTTGAAATTTTTCAATTTTTATGTTACGTAATATATGATAAAAAAATTAATTTTGGTTTATATTTAGTCAGTTACCTAAAAATTATAATTTTACATATTGCAATATCTGTGCATAATGACTATCATAATACCATTTTAGAATTCTATGCTTGTGTGAATCCAATGCAAAAAAAAAAAAAAAAAATTTCAAATTAAAAACTTTGAAAAAAAAAAAAAAAAAAAAAAAAAAAAAAACCTCAACTCAATAACCGGAATTACTACACAAGAGAGAAGATTCACTTGCACCTAATAATAGGTATATTATAGATTATGCACAACAGTTTACAGAACAAAATAATTAAGGATATTCTGACTACGAAAATCTAGCTCTCATCAGTATACACAAAATTCTTACTTGATTTGAAAAAGAGGATTTTTGGGATTTCCAGGTACAAAGGCTATTATCACCTATTCATTCCAAAGTTCTTTTCAATCCGTAATCGAAAAAGAAACGAAAATTGCCATAAAAAGATGGGCTAAATTATTTCCGATCTGATTCGGTCAAGAGAAAAAAAAAATGGCACAATCCTCTAAAAGCCTCCATATTCTTTTTTCAATATAACTTTTAAAGCTACTTCTGAATTTGAATTAAAGAGTTATGGGATTTGAAGCAACAAAGGCTATTACGTCCTACTTCCAATTTAGAACTGACTTGAACTTTAAAAACTACTTCTCACACCACACTGCTCACAGTTACAAACAACAACAGCTAAAACCACAGAGTTTCTCTGTGGCTAAAACAAGATGCCAGATTGTAACTTTACTGGCTTATGCTGCTCGAGTACAACGGCTTTGTCAGATATCTAAAATCAATTTCATTCTACTCTCTGTGGTTTCTCACACAATTTCATTCTGTGGTTTCTGAAAAATAATTCTTAAAATTATGAAAATCGAATAACGCAAGATTCTTATTTGAATCTTTGGTACTTTTCCGTTAGCCGGGCGCAAATGTCGCCAATTGTAAACCAAACGCGAGCCAAGTCGCCGGGCGCAAATGTCGCCAATTGCAAGCCAAGTCGGCGGGCGCAAATGTCGCCAAAATGTGGCGGAATTCTACATTATGTGGCCATTTTTCGCTTGCGCCCGGCTAAAATGATGTCGCCAATTCTGAACCAAACGCGAGCCGAGTAGGCGGGCGCAAATATCGCCAAAATTTGGCGGAATTCTACATTATTTGGCGAGATTTTTCGCTTGCGCCCGGCTAACGGAAAAGTACCGAATCTTTATATTTCAATACCCTAATTTTTCAAATTCGAATCAAGTGGTTGCTTATCAAGTAGCCTAGTATTCTTGTGAAATCTAGAACCACGAGCTTAATTTACTTGTAACTGTAACCTATCGGAGAAAAAGACATACAGGTTGACATATAGTTGCGAACTTTTGGCGTCTGCTAAAGAATGTGTTGTTTTGTGTGGAATTGCTTTTAGGTTTTTAAATATACACTTTAGGTCCATTTGATAACCATATCTTGCCCTAAATTTAAAACAATTACGTGCTCCTCTTCATGAGAGAAAACTGGTAATTTTCCTGATCCTTTACATGCAGGATTTTTGTAAACTAGATATAGAATATTTATGTTTCATTAATTTCCAATTTATCATAAATGAATTATTTATTCACAGAAAAAGATGCTGTATCTATCCTACACAAGATGCAGAATCTTAAGCCTAACCATATACCCATTTTATAAATATGGGAGATTTTTCTTGGCTGCAAGTAGCAGCAGTAGAAAAGTCCAAAAAAAAAAAAAAAAAGATATTATGCCACTATAATAATAATTCCTCAATAATCTGGTCCTGGAAGTGAAAGTTAGAACACATAGCATAAATTTGTCCACTTTAGTTTAATGTATTGCCACTCACTTGTAAAGAAACTGAAAAAAATATCAGTTGAGGAATGGAAGTCAGAACAGCTAAATTTAATATCCAACTCAAAAAACTAGAAATATGATTAAAAATCTGTTGTTTTATAAGCCATATATTTTAACTATCCATTTCACCCTACCTGAGCATATTAATTTAGAATAAATAAACTGTGAATACATTAAATTCATAAACAATTTTCGTTTGTTTTGACTAAAAATAACATTTCAGTATTATAGTAATTATGCATGTTTAGGAAACAAATCACTGTTCCATTTCATGAAAAATTGCTATAAAACTAAAATTTAACATTTATTGAGACAGATAATTTCTAGAGGAAAATGTAAACTTTTTCAATAAATGACTTTTAAATATGGAAGAAAAAGCAATTCGTCTTGAATATTAATTGAAAATTTCATTATATTAATTTAGAATACTACATTAAAATCTTAAATCATTTTTGTTTGTTTTAACTAAAAATAACGTTCCAGCTGAATTTTAAGTTTCTGCTGTTATATATAATTATAAAAATAGAACTTTGAGTTTTTTTGAACAAATTTATTAATATGATGGAGTTCTGATTAATATAAATAAATACATTCTGCATGTAAGAAAAATTTGGGGTAGTCCATGCATGTAATCGAAAAAGAGAAGCAATTTTTCAAAATTCACAAGAATCCCTTTCAATTAATTAAATAGCAATATTTTACTTTTGGGTTGTATTTATTTTTTTACTAGAATAAATGAAATGAATAGTAAAATAATTGATCACTTAACTTTTAATCATAAATAATATTTAAAATTTCACTGCCTATGAAAGTGCACTGAAATTTAGTTACTTAATCTGCTAATTTTATCAACATTTAATTAAATTTTAATCTTATTTTTTTAGTGAAACTATAATGTTTTTATGTAACACATTTTAGACAATTTCCATAGTTCTTTTGAAGATATCTGGTCATTATGCATCTTTCACAGAAACTTAAAGATTTAATATTAAAAGCAAAGTGAAACATGGATGGTAAAAAAAAAAAAAAAAAAAATCAAATATTTTTATTCATCATTTTTTTAAAAAAAGTATTCCACATTGTTTATTTTATATATTTCAACATTTTCTCATTTAATGAATTTTAAAACATTGACTTGTAAAAACTGTAAGCAACATAATATACAAATACATTATGTGTACATTTGCCAACAACAATAATTAAACTACATTTAGTGTACTAAAATGCATTTTTAATATCATTTGCCATAAGCAAATGAATAAAAGACATTAAAATACTTCCCAATGAACAAATTGATCACAGCCAGCCATACTGCACAGAAATAAAATTACAGTGGAGTTTCCCTATAATGAAATCGCTTAGTTCCAATTGAAAAATTCGTTATAGAGAAAATTTCGTTATACAGAGATTAGAGATTTTTGCAGTTATTTAAGTAAATGTTCCATACTTTTCAATAGGTGCGATAAGTTCCATTGTATTTAATTATGATTTTCAATTAAAAATGAAGTAATATATATTATAAATTTGTTAAAATTATACTAATTTTTATTGTATAAATAAAATGCTCAAAAGTTAAGACAATTCACCAATTTAGAGAATAATATGTACTAGTATATACTCACGTTTATTTTACTTGAAAAATTCTGTTATTTTACATTGCTTTGCATTTCGTGATGTAAAAGTTTCACATTTTAAGAGTGAGTGGTTCCAGAAACAGGCACGTGTGAGCGAATTGGTTGCAGAGAAATTATCAACTTTCTTCAAAAATGACAAAAATCGAAAAGATAAACCTCTGAAAAAATTCGTTATAGGGAAACAACCACTTCGTTATATGGAGAATATTTTGAATGTTATTTAACATTTCGATTAAAAATTTCGTTATAGGGAGAAATTCGTTGTAGAGAGACTTTGTTGTATTGAGACTCTACTGTAATTCTTTCTGAAAGAAAGCATTGTTTATAGCTCCTTTACAAACAATCACAGTTACATTTCGCAAATCAACCGAAGATAAAATGCATGAAATTTAAATCTGCTTACATAATAAAATCGGATTAATTTATTGTCATTTTATTAAAAAGAGAACGCCCTGCAAAGGATCTATATTTTCATGTTCAACAAAGCACAACCTTCATTCATAGCTTTATTTTGTGGTGCTTTACCTTCAGCACAACATTCATATCATTATTTTGCATACCAATCAAAAATGAGAATCGTAAAATTTAATTTTGTGTTTACACGATCAATTTATATTAGGTTATTATCATTTTTTTAAATAAGAACACGCCTGCATAAGACCTAGCTCCTTCATTGCAACTGCTATCCTTGAGAACTGATTGGGCAAGCAAGCAAAGCATTAGAAAAATGCATCACATTCTTGGTGAATAAGCGCACAATGCTTTCCCCCTTTTTATCATTCCGGAACAAGATGTGTCCTCCGAATAACGAGTCAATTCTGTTGTTCTGCTTTAATTTAAAGTTGTTAATTTTTTTTTCTATTTTGGACTAGGTAAATACTTTTACTTTTGTAAAAGATTGATATTTAATGGTATTTATATGCATGAAGTTCTTTAATACTAAATTGCTTTATTGAGTTGGTTAAAAGTATTGTAAGGTAAATTCCAACTCTGTTATTGCAGGACTGGTCGTATTGTTAATACACCCCTATAATTAAAGGAACCAGCGGGAGTGGTCTCCCCTAAACTTTCTCATATACTTCCCCAAAAAGGTTCTGTCCCCCCCCCCCCGCATGGATAAAAAAAAATTCGAACCTACTGTAACCCAGAATCCAATGACTATTGAAAGCGTTTTCATTGTAGATTATAGTGATAGTAAAATATCTAGGTAAAGACTCAAATTCAAGAGCACTGCTAGTTTCACTCTTGCCGGCTCAAGGACAAAGTGACATAATTCACTCCATAGCTTCCATGTGCACAAAGATTGCTACCAGTACGCATGCGCATGAAGAATCAAATTTAAAAAATTGAATATGCAATTTGAACGCCTTTTTTTAATGGATTAGAACAAAATTTGGGCACAGATCTATAATTAATGTTGGCAACCGTCATACCAATTTTTATTTATCTAAGCCGAAAGGTTTAGGAGATATAAATTTTACAAGTATGCAATTATACAGTCCTAAAGACCATCAACCTTTCGACGGATTTGGTCCAAAATATGATACAAACCTACATTCATGATAATAAAACTGTGTACCAAATTTTATCCATCTAGCTATTCATTTTTTTTTTTTGAGTTATAGTGTTCACATGACTGCAGCCAGATAGACTTCCTGTAGAGAGATTTTGTCCAAAATTTGATAGAAACTTACAAATGGTGTGTAAAGATCACATACCAAATTTCATCCCTGTAGCTCTAATAGTTTTCGAGTTATCTTGTTCACAGACAGACATAATTCAAAAATTGTGTTTTTCGGACTCGGGGGGAGGTCTAATACATAGAGAGCCGTCAGAATCTCGAGTCTGAATTTTTTGAGGATTACACTACTTTCTCTTTGTATATGAGAAAGTAAAAAAAAAGTCATACTTCTGAAGCATCTTGTTTCAGGCCCATTCCCATTTTTTAATGTTATTGTATATTTATACTAAAAGAAATGATTAATTTAGCTTGAATCAAAACCAATAGAAATGCATAGTTTTTTTTTTTTTTTTTTTTGACATTTCTATAGTTCTATTATTCTTTGCTTGTTCATATTATTCAAGAGTTGCTTACTTGTTAATTCCATGCAAGTGAAAAATGGAGTAGTTTTGCTGCATTTCTGTATGCCAAGTAAAAAAAAAAATAACAATAAAATATTTATAATATGAAACATAATTTTAACACAATATATAACTTGGTTGACATCTGCTAATAGCATGCAGTTATTATGAAAGTAACATTTAGAAAAGCCATTTTAATGTGTATTACTAATATATTAAAGTTTTTCAGACTAAACACATAATCACCAAAATTCTCTGTATATTTTGGTGATGAATAGCCAAGTGGGTTATTAATGCCCTGTGCTGCTGTCCCAAAAAAGTTATCATACAGTTGAAATTTCTGCTTTTGATGTTTTAAAGATTAAAAATACAGTTCATTTTAATTTTAAAATCTTGCATTATATAATTGCTATATTTTTGTAATTCAATGTTATTTTACTTCAATTTCAATAAAAATATAGATCACTTGTAACATTCATTCTGCTTATACATGTTTAATCAAAGTATCAGGGCTGGTTTATGTAGCATTTTACTTTCTCAGTACTGTTAGTTATGATAGCTTTGTCTATTAAGCTTCCCTTGCCGAAATTAAAAGAAAGGAAAATAAAACGTTTTATTAAAATTAAATCAATATAATGTAAAGTTCATTTTATAAATTTCATTCCTTTTATATAATTTGATCCATTGTATTCCTTAGACCATTATAATAATTAATTTTACAATAATATCAAATCCATATCTATGAAAATGTCTTGCTACATTGTTTGTTTCTTGGTATTTCCTATAAATTGGTGAACAGGGATGGGTGAAAGCTTTGCACTACATGTGATTTACTCTTGTGACATAACTTCTGTTATAGATTTTATAAAAAAATTTATTAAGAAATTTTTATTGTGTTAATTTTTCTTTATTGTAAGCATTAAAAGCTGTAATGCTGGAGGAACAGTTTTTGATATTCTTTGTATTCCCCATGTTTTAAGCAATTTACCTATGCATTAAATACATTCAGCATTATGAAAACTTTCTCATTGTATACTTGTAAATTCCCTCCCATATAATGATAAAAAGTAATTTTCTTGTTATGCTGCATTTTGCTAACATAAGATGTAGAATTTTATTTATTTATTATTATTATTTATTTATTTTTTACCTTTCGTTCATAAATGATTACTCCTAACTGGAAAATAAGATATTCCTAAAATCAAACATTGTGAAGTCGTTGATACTGGCTTTGGGTTTGATATGAAGAGAAATTGATGGTTGTCAGGTATGCAAGATTTGAGATTACTTTAATTGAATTTTATTTTTATCCACCAAAATATTGGTATGCTACAAGTGTAAGCAGAATACAAACTTGTTTTCTGATATATATTGTATAAATAAAATCAGCAGGAGTGTTCTCCCCTAAACTTTCTCGTATACTTCACCAAAAAGGTGCCATTTCCCCTTCCTCCGTGTGGCTAAAAAAATTCAAACCTACTGTTACCCAGAATCCAATGACTATCAGAAGGTTTTTCATTATAGTGATTGAAAAATATCTAGGTAAAGAATCAAATTCAAAGAGATGCGTACCGAATAAAATGCGTGTAATCACACACTTCCACTCTTACCGGCTCAAGGACAAACTGACGTAATTCGCTACTCCGTAATGAAATTCCGTTCCTTTCGTGTGCACAGAAGATTGCTTCCAGTATGCATGTGCATGGAGATAACTGATTCTCGTCAAAAGTAAATTATACAGACTGACAGACAGTCAACCCTTTGAAGGATTTGGCCCAAAATTTTATAAGGACCTACATTCATGATGATAAAACTGTGTGCAAAATTTTATCCATCTCGCTATTGAAGTTTTTGAGTTATAGTGTTCGCATGACCGCGGACAGACAAACTTCCAGTGGATGGATTTTGTCCAAAATTTGATAGAAACCTACAAATTATATGTCAAGTTCACATACCAAATTTCATCCCTTTATCTCTAATAGTTTTCAAGTTATCGTGTTCACAGACATACATAATTCCAAAATTGTGTTTTTCGGACTCGGGGAGGTCTAAAACTTGGAGATTCGTCAAAATCTCAAGTTCGAATTTTTTGACGATTACAATTCTTTCTCTTCGTATACGAGAAAGTAAAAAGGATTAACTGCAACTTGTATTTTTAATCGTTAATATTTGATAGGGAAATAGTGGTATTGTTTAAGCAGTACAATTTTTATTTTGAAAAATGATGGTGTAGTGGTGGTAGAGGTTCCCAATCTGTGGTATGCGTACCCCTGGGAGTGCATGATGGACTCGTTAGGGGTATGTTAAAGTGATCTTGGTAATAGCAGAAAACTCAAAACATAAAGGATTTAAATAAAAAAAAATATCTATGATTTTCTTTTTCCAATTGAAAGTTGTTGCAAGTTCGAAAGCCTATTTACAAAATGAGAAAAGAGTAAATTATGATAGTATGATGATATGAATAGAAAGGAGTAGATTGTGATGTATTAATTGATTCATAGTTGGTTGTAACCACTATCAATCGTATTGCATGAATCGTCCAATAATTAGAAAAAGCTGTAGCTTTATAAGGTGCTACTGTCCTTTCTGTTCCCCCTTTTTTTCATTCATTCCAGAAAAATTCCAAATCCTCTGAAACTTATAGCTTTGACGTTTTTATTTAAAACATGATTAAAAGTTGGTATGAATAATAGATTATCAAGATGAGTAATTGTTAACTTTCATCTTAAATAAATGCGAAATAATTTTGATGATGTTTTCCTTTGTTTTAGCTTTTCTGTAATGAATAGTGGAATAAAATGTGAAATGAATAAGTCCTAAAAATTTTATCGAGTTAATTTATATCGTTTGACTCATACGCTAATCTAAGTCTGAACAAAATTATTATTATTTTTCCACTGAGGTATTGTTTGAGGGGGGATAGGAGGGCTGCTAAAAAATAAAATGACTTGTAAAGTAGCATAGAGGTAAAAGAAGGTTGGGGGTATATGACAGTAGGGAGTATGCAAAAATAAAATAATTAACCAAGGGGTGCACGAGAGAAAAAAAGGTTTGGAACCCCTGGTGTAGTGCATCAAAGTGTCACACATTCTTAATGAAATTTGACGTGGCATGTTTCAACATCATCACCCTTAAGAGTATTCAATGTCCTTAAAGCATTTATGGCAGGAAAGAAGATACTAAATATGTTATATGATATCATGTAGGGGCGATCAGGGTACAATGCACCATTTTTGAATTCCTACTTTTAGTTCACACTTTCCCTATATATATTTATTTATATATCCTGTTCAAATTTTCAATCGTTAATAAAATACTTTTTATTCATCCACTCAAGTTGAAATACATTTTTTTAAAACTTGTAGTGGATGACACTTGATGTTAATACAGTTTTTTCAAATATTAATTCATTAATTAAATTTAATTAATTAATTTTAGTTTTATATGGGAGAAAAAAAAATTCTCTTATATAAGATATTTAGCAGGATATAAATTTAGGAATAAATACCGTCAGTGATGAAGCGTGTAGATCGCTGACCTAAGTAGGAATTGACTTAATTTTTTTTTTAATATTATTTAAATTTTGCTCTAGAAGAACTGCCTTTTTTGTGTTTGAAAAAATGCATACATGTTATCTACATATTAATGTTTATATTATATTTACTCTAAATCTATAATTATGTATACTTTTTAATATAAATTTTTTAAGCAACAAGTAAGAAAGTGGATCATTGTACTCCTTGGTACAATGGTCCATAGCATGAAGTACTATAGACCACCAGTAAATTTTTGAAAATATATTAATGTAGTATATTTTTTAATAGCACTAAGCATAGATCACATTATATTTGTTTATTCATGGTTTCAGTTCATACATATAATGTGAGATTAATGATTATTAAACTTGTCAAATTACATAGTAAAAGATTTTTGTGTCACTGAAATTCTCCTGTAGGTTCTGAAAGACTCATTATAATTTCTTGAACCTTTTTCTAGAGATTCATCTACAATATAGGGAGAAAATGAACATGTTTTGGTTATGTTTTTGCCGCATAAATCTCGCAAGAAAGTATTCCTCACCTTTTTTTTCTTTTACTAAACTGATTAAATGGATCTCTGTCTTTTTTGACTGAAATGTAGTTCCCAACTTTTATTTCACTACCAAAATTAGCATCATACTGTGAAATGATTCTGTCATCATTGTTTTATGTATCACTATAAACAGAACATAAAGTTATCACCATAAACTTATGTTAAACATATCCTTTGTAACAAAAGAATTAGGCTAAATTAATATATTAGTGATAAAATAATAATTTAAAATTTTCATGTCTACTTTACATCATCTGTGGAAATGTTCTTCTGTGACAATACTACCTCTTTTTAAAATTATTTTATCTCATTTAACTCTTACATTTCGTATAATATTTATAGATACAAACTAATGTATTGGTTTGTACCAAAATATGAAACATTCAAAAAGAGGAATAAAATAAATAGTGGTTGGTCCGTTGTACCTTGGTCTTCCCTATTTTTGGTGAGATAGGTACTACAAGTTGTAACGTCTTTACTTTCTTTGTGGTATAGGATTGAAATCATTTTCTTCTTTTTACATTCTGTACTTCTAAAGTTTGCTAGAAATAATGCTTTCATATATCATTATGGTTTGATTTTTCCAAGATAGAAATTTAGTTTTTGAGAGAAAATATATTAAATATACAAATTAACTATGTTGCTTTTATAAGACATCAAACTGTTATTGGAATTTAAATATTTTGTCATTTTTAAATATTCAATATATTTTGCCTTTAAAAAATTAATTTCAAAATGATTTAACTCATTCCATCTCTCCTTTATACTTAAAAGATAGAAAAGAATTGGTTACTTTGCTAAAAAACAATATTGACATTTTTTTTTTTTTTAAATTTTACTGATATTCTCCCTCCTCTCTTAATATTCTCTTTTAAGTAAATACAAAAATCATCTTTACAAAATGAAAATTCTTTATAAATTAAGATTGAACAATGAATAAGCTTAAAGAATCTAGCTTGGTTGTATCTTATTTTAATTTTATTCTTAATGATTTATATTTCTAAGTTTAATAATATTTTATTTGCTCTTTTAATAAGGTGTAACTTTCTTATTGTATATATTCAGATAACCTGGATATCAGGTTTAAGTGCTTAATACATTAATACAAAAAAATTTTATACTAATAATTTTCTTGAACATCCCGAGAAAGCAATTTCATTATTTGCTTTTGTTTTAGCCAAAGGAAACAAAAGAACTGAAGAATAATATAGTTGCTCCATTCTGAGAGTTATTTTGTGAAGAAAAAATTGTATAAGTAAAATTCTTTTTAGATATTTCTATTTATTTTCAAATTTCTGTTGAAACTTGGCTTGACATTATGTTAAGTGTGCTTCTTCATTCATTGTCTTTTCTCATGAGACATACATGCTATTAATGCCAATAATTTTCTCTAAGAATTAGAATGACAACTATAGCATATTGAATTATGTGCATTTGAAATTTACATTTTATTTTATATAGTGATTATATATTTTCAGTTATAAGAAGCTAGCTAGTGAAAATAACATTGACTCCCAAAATTGATGTTAATTAATTTTTTAAGTAGCCTTTTGTTGTTAACTAAAAAATAAATGTTCAAAATAAATTACGAAAAAAAGAGTATAAGTTTGGTATGTTGTATATAAAAATAAGTTTTGGAAATATTATATTTATCTGAAATAGCATTATAAGTTTTGCTGCAATTGGGTGTCCTGTACTAATTCAGAACAATATTTTGAGTTTATCCATGTTATTGTTTTTATATAAGGAGTACCTATTTTTAAAATAAATTGGTCTTTTTATATCTTTTTTTTAATAATTATCTGGAAATTTCCTGTTTATCTTCATTATTTTAACAATGAACAAGATAGATTAATGCACACTTTTATGAATTTTCTGTTAGTTTTACTGATTTAGTAGGAATAGCAATAATTGTTTGCAGTTCCATTTGCATTCCATTGACAATTTTGTTATCTTTTTTATTTAAATAGACATTGGAAATTTTTTTCTCTGTGAAATACTGCATAAAATAAATGTAATGCAATAATTTGCAACAAATTTATTTAAAATGACTTAAATAGACTTAGAAGCATTGAATGAGAATTTAGTGTACCTTCTCTTTCAGTTGTTACTGATTACAGAGTTCATTTAGCCATAAATCCAGATAAACCCAAGATCATATGAGCAAAATTTTCTAAAATGATTCCCAGGGTTCTACTGGAAATAAATAATGTTCTTCTATTTTTCAAATTTTGGCGGTAAATTATGGATATATGAATAAAGGCTGGTGGTGGACACATGATTTTGCAGCCTATCTACAGAGATCAAAGGTGTCAAACAACAGTTTACGTTACTAATAAAATGGTTTTTCCCCCCAACAATTTATTATTTTACTTTTATGTGCTTTATGTAACTTGTGAAGGCAGGACATCAGAAGTTGCATCTACTCCACTGAGTTTGGTGAGGAAGTTTGGAGTGTGGTCCCCTCTTTCTCATATGAGCAATGTTCAAAATCGAGAGATTCTCTCCAATATAAAGCTCATATAGTTTTAGAAGTAGAAATTCAAATAATCAAACTTGTCTGGTTTATATAGGGTCATAATTAATAAAATTCGATCTTTCAGCCAAAATTTGATTGGCAAATAATCTAACTGTGGTATAATCTGGTATCTGCAGTATAATTCCTGCTAATAAAGCTTTGTCCTCAGGTACAGTACTTGCAAATAACGATTTCTTCTGTAGTATTGTACCTGACAGTAATGATATCCTTAATTATAATCACTTTTGTGCGTAATTTTGTTCTCTGTATGATGATGATACAATTTTACAGATCCCTTTTAAACACACTGCCAATCTCCAGGAAGAAAGATTTGTAAATTTTTCATTGTTGCATTTTTTTATTATTATTAATTCTGTAACAAGGTTCATTAAAACCAGTAAATGCATTTATTTCTGTGCAAGGCTTTAGTTTTTTGTGCAAGAATTTTTTTCGTGAAGGTCATTTAATTGAACATTTTTTGTGAAAAAAAATTATCAGTGTTATTTTTGTGAAGTTTATCTTTCCAGATTTTCTCATAAACTTCATTTTATTGCGCATTGCTAAAATGTTACCAATCAAGAAGGTTTACATCTCTGTGTTTGTTTATTTCTTCAAAATACTTATTAGATTCCACACCAAAGAAATGTTCTTTCGTTTGACTCGCCTTTTAAACTGTAAATGTCTGGTAAGACTGGTGCTCTTGCTGTTTGAGCCTAGTTTCCTTTTATGAACAGAGGTGTAATGTTTACATGTTGTAAAAATACTTTACTTCCACCAAAGCCATAGTAGTATGATATAACTCAAGAAGAGATTCAGGTGGTCATTTATACAAGGGCAGAGTTTTCCGAGTAGGCACAGGACTAAAGCTGTACATTCACCATAAGGCTGTTCTACTCCATTTGGACCAAAACCGGTTTGTTTTCCACCCATTCAAGCTGGTGAAGAATATGGCTGGCTGATCCATATAGGTGGGTCATTCACGAAAGCTCCAAAACGCACTATTGACTGCTTTGATTCCCCTACTCCACCCACACTCCTCCTTCATATGGGGCTTTCGCTTTTTGGAGAGCGCACCCACCCTCCCCGCCTTGATATCTCCAATTTGACTCCAACGCACGTTCCACCTCCCCAAAGTCCCCCACACGGAATTTATCGTCCGCCTTGAAGGATCGTATTTCACTTTTATGGCCGAAAGGGATGAATGGAAATCCAACGATGTTTGAATTCCGAATTCTCCCTCTGTCGACGGCAGTTTTCATCGGGTTTTCACATTGACAAAACGTTTTGGTACAATGTGTTCCAAAAAAAAGTGGAGTGGTCTACTCGTGAATGTCCCGCTTAAGGGTCATCAGTTTGAAACACAATTATGCAGACAATCTGTTATGTATTTGAGCTTAATCCAAACAATCAACCATATTAGGTCAAATTTTTCACACGAGTGTGATCAGTGACATAACTAATTTGGCTCCTATGCGGCAATTCCAAAGGGGTGGAAAATTCCGACATGCCGAAAAACAGTTTTATAACTAATAAGAGCAGAGCAGCAGGCCTAGCTGGTTAGTCGTGTTCATAAAAAATAAATACTATAATAACTTATATTTTTTTAATTATCCCTTCAATTTACCAATATATGAATAAAGGCTGATGGTGGGCACATGATTTCGGAACCTGTCTGCTGAGATGAAGGGTGTCAAACGGCAGCTTACGTTACTATTAAAATGTTTTTGCCTGGAGTTTTCTTACTATTTGTTAAGGATTAAGGGTCTTATGTGACTTCTAAAGGAAGGGCGGCAAAATTTGCAGCTACTCAACGGGCTGTGGTGGAGTGTGGCATGCCTGGTTAAGGAGTGGTCTTTTCTTGCCATATGAGCAGTGGCGGACTGGCCAGGTTGCCAGCTTGCCCGATGGCAAGTGGGCCCCATTACACTTAAGTCAATATGGGGCCCCCAGGAGGTGTGTGTAAGAGAGAGAAAGGAAAAAACTCTTTTTCTAGCAAATTTCCTGCGCTTTTTTTTTAAGCAGAATAGTAAGTAGTTTATGTAGTGTATTTTAAAAGAACTTTTTCTTTAAGGAGTTTGAAATTCATTTTTGAGTGATGAATGATGTAATGATATTAATGAAATTTCGAAGCTAAGGATCATAAAGACATTATTAAGAAATTCATTGTCCGAGAACTTGAAATCCTATATATTGCCATCTATCGAAAGAGAATTTTTAGATGATTTGTATGCTGAGTAATTATTGACAGATTTGAAAAGTCATCTATTGAACTAAAACATATGTTGACTTGCCTTAAATGAAATGGGGTGCATGTAATACACTTCTGTACTTTTGAGTTGTTTATCTTTGACAGTAAGAAGTATTCTTTAAAAATTGAAATTCTTAAATAGTGTGCACTTTATTTTCTTCTTCTTCTTTAAGAGCGTAACAACCTGCTGCAGGTCTTACCCAGATAGCACGTAAATTTGCAGCAAGTTTCATTTTGACTTAATATTACCTTGTCATCGCAAATTTGACGCGTCAAGCTTGAAGCGAACTTGTAGCAAGTTCGCCGTGACAACTAACACCACCTCCTTGCAATACAAATTTGCTGCAAGTTTGCAAAACAAGCTTGATGCAAAGATAGCACAAAGAGATAATTATCTTTGTCTCTGTTTTAAAAAATATATCCGATTTTTAATAGCATCTCCTAGACCGTCCTTCTTTTTATTAATTCAATAAATCAATGATAATTTGTAAAAAAACTAACTTTTTTATAAAAAAATTTTGAAACATTTTCCATCTTTTTACTAAATATAACACTCGCACTTTAAAGAAAACTATATCGCCTTTTTCTTAATGTTGAAATTTTAACGTTTATAAACAAAATTAAACCGAAAAAACAGTCAATGTTTGTTGAAAAATAATAACTTATACATTTTGTGCCATTTTAAAGTAATTACTTTTGAACTCTAATTTCATAATTTATTCTACTAGCAAAACTTAGTTATTAGCGAAAATCGCTCTCTCTTTGACTTCAAATCATATTCTCAACTCAAAAAATTAATGAAATCAAGAAAACAGTTTAAAATAAATCGTATACGAATCGAATCGAACGATGCATTAGCGAAATCTATCTTCTCCTCCCAGAGTTTATCTGGCCGAATGGTTAGAGCGCCCGCTTCCCAAGCGCTAGGTCGCGAGTTCTAATCCGAGGTTGTGTTTGTTCTGTTTTTGCTATGTTTGCAATTAGTTTGTCATGACAAACTAATTGCAAACATAG
>BGPR01021104.1:0-26940 GCA_013235015.1 Araneus ventricosus | reverse complement strand
ATCTTTATCTGGGTTCAATTCAAGACCCAATTTAGGTTGCAAATGTTTCTTCACAGCTGTTAACTGTGCACTGAAAGTAAGTAATTTAAGCTGATCATGACTCTGTTCATTTTCTATGAGAATAATATTTGTTATACCATTCATATATATTGAACACGTTCTACAGAGCACGTTGGTTTCCTTCCTGTAAGTTAACTTGAAACTTCATCTGTTTAATAGTTTCCTTCTTTATCATAGCACAGTGTGGAAATGATTAAAATTTCCGTAATATAATAGGTATATTGACTATTGTAAATGTTCACTTTTTCGTTTATACTGTACATGATGGATAGAGCATAGGCCAATAGTATATAGTATTCTCTCATGCTGCATAAGTAGGTAAATGAGATATTGGGTTTGAAATGTATGTAACATATGAGAATTATTGGCAGAATAATAATGCATAATGAAAAACTTAAAATTACATAATTCCAGATTACATATGTTTTTCATAGGTTACATATAAGTATGAAAACTGTTCCAATATAGTATAAAAACAATAGTAATACAATTGTTGTTAGGTGAAAACTATAGCTAAGTTCGGGTCGATGTCATGGTTACGAATTTCTTGCTTTGTGTTATTATGAGTTTTTTCCCTACAAATCAGAGAATATCTACAGCTTTCCAATGAATGATTGTGCATTATACTGAGGTCAACTTGTTATGCATATGTGCATGTATTTTATCCGCCATGCAAAAAAAAAATGAATGTAACTAGTAAGTTTTACTTAAAACTACTCTGCTTCAAATTTACAAAAAAAAGAAAGCTATTTTTATAATAATTATTGGGGAAAGGAAATGTTCAAAAATAAAATGCTAGGCAAGATTAATTACGGACTTAAAAACTTATGACATTAATAATGATAGTGACATAACTACTGTATTTTTGGTTCCTTATAATGTATCTAAATATATAACATGCTGTATAATGTAAATAAAACTTTCTTACATAATTAATTAAACCACATTCGTTATATTACAGCTGACTTCTATAAAACAATGCGATATTATCATTTACTAAATTTTAATCGTGATTTTTAGAAGAAAAATATGCCTAAATATTTTTATTTTTTAATCGTGATTTTTAGAAGAAAAATATGCCTAAATATTTTTATTTTATACAATTTCATGCAGTGAAAAAGTTATATGATTTCTTACATCAACGTACAAGGACCTTGCTTCTATTGCAGTCTATTTCTTGGGGAATGAATCTGAGAATCTGACAGCAATGTTTACCCAAAATGCAATTCCGTGTCCTAAATAGTCGCTACACTCTACAAGAGCCAACGTTAATGACTATTTGTAACGCTGGGTAATCACACTATTGTTTCATTTAACGTTGTTAGGGAGCTTTCGAATCCCCTTCCTAAAGAATTAACGATGGCCTAATTTAAATCTGGGGAGTCCAGGCTTAAAGCAATTACTTTGCTGAGATATACATTTTCTAAACTGAGGATTTCTATTTGCCTGCTTACCTAGATTAAGATGGAGGGTGACTTTGCAGTTTTACCCTTAATGGGGGGGGGGAGGGAGAGAATGAAGCCAAATATGCGCAAGTTAAAATGTAACAAACCAATTCCCGGAGTTTAAGCGCATTTTGCAGTTTAAAAATACTTTCATTCTAAATAATTATTTAAAATGCTGTAATACAACTCAACAATTACTTAAAATACAAATTTTGTAATTGACCTTTTCCCCTTATCTTGTACCGTTTTCGAGATAGGAACGCTGACTCCGTTGTTTGCCGCCAAGTGTTGCTGTAACCGATCTCACCGTGTAGCGCACGGTCACTTTACACTACCTAGACACCAAGTTTGTAGCAATAGTTGTCGCCGTTCTCAAGTTAATGTGGGATAGAGGGACTTTAGTGAACACTCTGCATATTTGTAATAAGCTCATAAATTAGGCGAAATTTTTATATACTAGTCACCAAAAAATAGCAATATATTTCAACTGGAAACGAAATAGCTTGTTAATATAAAAATTATGAATAATATTTTAATTCAGTGTAGTGATATTCAGGCAAGTAAAAATTTAACTTGTTGAATAGTTCCTTTTTTGTTTAGTTTGATAAAATATGAGGTTGATATATATCTTTTTATCATTGAATTTTATGATCCAAAACTTACTAGAGATGTAGAATTTTGGTGGTGGTTCCATAGCCAGCTAGCTAGTTGAATTCCTGATTACTTGTTTTAACAATACACGTGAACAATCAGGAAAACAGATTCATCGACTAAATTCAAGAAAAAGTGATATTTTGTGAAGAGAGTAAATGAAACATAGGTAACTGTAAAACACTCTATGTCGAAATTATTTTGGCGACTATAAAATATACATCCAGTACAAAAAAAATTACTATTCAATTTTGGACCATGAAATATAACTCGATGGGAAAGACATTCAAAGAAGAGTGAAAGGGAAAGTTGATTATTTTAAATTGTCGGAAGGTCTATATTTAGTTCATATTTTGTTACGCCAAAAATCTTATATCCCATTTTAAACTAGAGCAAGAGGGAAACCAATAAAAATTAACCTTCATAATAAATGCAGATATCTGAGCTATGCAGCTTAAATTGAAAACGACAACATGGGAGTAAGATGAAACTTATTTGCACATAGTATTCAATAAAATAAAGCATTAATTTCACATTAGGATAATAACAGAGCATTTAATTACTATACTGAACCTATGGCCCTTAAATTTTCAGAAAATAGCTATTTCAAAGCAATTAGGATATTAAGAACCAGACCACAATTTTCGCTAAACTAAGTTAAGCTCTCTAAACATCCTGTTTTGTAATCATTGAAAGTGAAGTAATTAACTGCAGTAAATGACATCTAACATTCTTTAGATACACTCGGGTTTTGAAGAAAACAATATTTGCATTTCAGTATAATGTCTATCTAATTTTAGCAAAGATTGCGAATTTTTTCACTCTGGTTCTTAGAACATTATATCTTTATCGAAATCTAGAGCATTATCTTACAACATTTATGGAGTTTATAAAAAGTTAAAATTTATTGATAATAAATAATTATTTTTCCAGGTTTAGCAGGTTTTACTATAATTAGACATTACTTTCATGAGAATAGTTGCGTTCGTTCCGAAGTTAAGATGGTTGACCCTTAATGGGCACCCTGTATAAAATACCCTATTAGAACTTGGTGCTCTACAATATTTCTACGATATTTTGAAGATATCATAGAGCATTCAGAAAATCACAGTAACATCGTAGAGATATCGTATAACATCTTGTGCTCATAGGGTAGCTAATCTAAATAGCATATTTAGGCTTACAAAGTTCTAAGAATCAATAAAATTGTGTTTTATGATTGAATCAAAAGTTTTTCAAACCATAGATGCTTGTTTCCTTCACATACAAAAGAAAATGTGATTTATTTATAAAGTTTATAAGATATAATTTCTATTTGATTTTGAGCTACTTTGTAACATAAATCACAAGAAAATCTTTATTCTTTTGTAAATTTCATAAAATTTTCATTTAATTTTTCATCATAATTACTTAAGTCATTTTCTAAATTTCTTATTATTTTCAGTACATATTTGCACAATTAAAATAATGTTTTCCAAAAGTTTCGAAAAGTACCTGAGAATTTTTCTTCTTCACTCATCAAGATAGATACTCTTATTTCTGACCATAGAAGATGCAGATAAGAAAAATTTAACACTTATAATCTGCACAGTTTTATTTATTCATTAATGGCACCATTTTATCCTCATAAACACATCATTCATCATTACACATTAATGCGCGCAGCATGGCCCGTGCGGGCCCTTGTGCAATAAAACAATAACTCACTCACTCATTCTGAACAATTTTATTAGTTTATCAATTTTAAAGCAGATTTATTGGAATTAATCATAATAATATTTCCAGAAACGTTTCTTCTAATTATTTTACTCTTACGGTATATCAAAAACATATTTTAATTTTTATAATTAATCCGACATGAATGAATAATTTAAAACACTCGGAGATAAAACACTTCCGTCGTGCAGTGTCATTATTAAATATTCTTTTTAATTACACCCAGAATACAATAGAAACGGGGTTGTATAAATATTTACAAGCGCTCACCATGCGGGTTCAGATTTAGATTTGTAACCACAAGAGCTCATATCATTATTTTAGCGTTCATTTTATTCTGATGATTTCAATTAAGCTTTTGTGAATATATCTCAAAGAAATGGAGATATCATATTTTTAAAAAAATATTATTCACAATTTTTATGTTTGTAAAGATTGTATTAATTTTTAAATCGATTTTCCACTGCTAAATTCCATATTTGCTAGTTTACAAATTTTGCAGTCTACTTTGTTTTCGATGGCAGAATGACACTTCTGAATCTCAGGTGCTAAGTTATTAGTTAATATATTAATTTTATTGAATTAAATTCCATTAGATGGGGGAAATCTGTGAATTTAAGTGCGAAAGTGATTTCAAGATTCTGTAATATTTATAATATATATTTTTCATTATTATGAAATTAAATAATTAAATGAATTTAGTAATTATTATTTGATATATATTATGCGTTGTTATTGTATATATTATGCATAATATAATTAAGAATTAAAGACTAAAAAGTAGAAACTCATTAAAATAAAAGTAATTCTTACATTCTAAATGATTTGCACTTTTAGACTTATAAATGTGTTGTAAATAATTTTTTTTCTTAAACAATACGTACAGAAACGGAATTTCGAACAAAAAAACTAAAGTTCAAAATGTTTTTTTTTATAAAATCAAGATAGAAAATGAAGTAAAAAATATTCACTACAAACTATATGAAGGAAATTTCTTTGAAATTTTTATTTTAAATTGTGTCTATTAGAACAAATAATCTGTATTCAATATTTTTGTTTCTGTACTTTCTTTCAAGTGAAATGCCTAGCAACCTTATTGTGAAAGCAGTTCTAAACAGAATCACTAGAATAAAAATAACTCCTTTGGCCAATCTACTATTGTTATTTAAATCACCGAAATAAATTTAAAACGTATTCACGGAAAAATAAGAGAATCGTAATTATTCTTCGGAAGCAATAAATTTTTCTTTAAAATTCAATAGGATAGAAAGTTCTCGGCTACTTGAATTTAAGTGCGCTTGTAATTAGATAGCGAAATAAAACCGTCCATCTGTGAAGTATTTCTAATCAAAATTAGTTGCAAAAACATTTTTATTTTCAAAGGAAGCTTAAAAATGATTCTGTTGCAATTTATTTCCTTACAATGAATCGGGAATTAAAAGCCAATTTATATCGGAAGCTATTTTGGTGGCCACCGAATAATTTAAAAGTTAATACTCTTTGTATAATATTAAAAACAGCAAAGTGTTCGA
The DNA here is from genome assembly GCA_013235015.1 of Araneus ventricosus. Taxonomy (NCBI): domain Eukaryota; kingdom Metazoa; phylum Arthropoda; class Arachnida; order Araneae; family Araneidae; genus Araneus; species Araneus ventricosus. The sequence continues at coordinate 21,536 of BGPR01021104.1, read as the reverse complement.
TACTGAAATTTGTTGTAAATAGTGTGACAGTTTCAAGTTTAAGCCTCAATTTGATCGAATACTTTTAATGCATTTATTTAGAATAAAAAAAACGAGAATTTCGCGTCAAGATTTGCTTTAATAAATATGCAAATTGCTGTCTTTAATCTGCTGGTGGTATTTGAATGGTTTGGGGGTTGTAATTTGCAAAATCTATTAAATGTCGATAATTATTTTTATCGAAATAGTACAAGATTTTTTTAAATTCCCGATATAACGAAAAATGTCTATAGCTTGATAGTTTATCAAAATTCATATTAAAAATGTATGCATAATATCAAAATCATACACCTAAAGTCTTTAAAATATACTGTATCAGTACAGATATAATGTGAAAGGGTGACTTCGATATACGAATCGAAAAATGTGTCTTATGCTGGCAGAAAAATGCAGGATTTGTACAAATTCCAAATGCAATAATGAAGGAAACGATACAAACTTCTTCGGCCTAATGGTAAGGTCTCGACTTCCGGACCGGAAGGCTCCAAGCTCGAAACCCGATTCCACTAAAGATCCGTCCTGTATTAGGTATGTCGCTCGTTACATCATACGTAGGGGGCCAAACGTCTACCCGTCGGTGTGGTGCGGAATCTTGGAGAGGTGAGTGCCAGATCGGGTGTCGTCCTCGTCATCTGACCGAGGTTTAAAATGACGTGGTCCATTCCAAAATAGCCCTCGTGTTGGTTGCAAAAGGGACGTTAATATAACTAAACTAAACACTTTTACCAAGTTAATGGCGTCCAATGTGGATCCCATTAATGAAACTGCAGTTAAGCAAATGGTAATCCATCTCTTTCTGGGAGTTCAGTAGCATTTGTGGTGTTAATAAACCTAGTGCAGAGATACACTATTTCAAAATATAGAAGGGTGAATCCTTTTACTTATACATAAACATTTTTTAATAAAACCCATGAAAATAATTCAAACTTCATTACGTCTTAAGATCTTTGATTGGTGACCATTTGTTATTTTGCATTCAGATTGTGACAACTGTGCAAGGCGACTCATAGAGAATATCGACACTGCGCTGGCGGGAATATAGTTTGAAAAAAAACCCGTAAAATAGTTTTCTATCACCTTGTCTTCTTCTTTCTAATCCTTTTGATCTAAATGAGATCAGATCCATGAGATCGTTCGCCTTTATCACCTCTAACACGAAATCCGGTCGCTTAAGCAGGTCATCATACACCAAGGCAACACAGTCAAGTAGATGTTGCAGAGTGGCCTCAATCATGTTGCACTTTATGCAGATATTGAACTTCTTATCACCACGAGAGAATCTGAGGGTTTTTAAGTGAATGGAATCTAAGCGAGCCAAAGCTGTTTGGCCTTTCCTATCCCCCTTAAAGCGTATAGTAGTACCCGGGCCTTCACTACGATACCATGAATGAGCTGGTGGATGCCTACAAGAAATATTAACAAGGGCCTTTCTTTTTGAGTGTAACTCAAGGTAGGACAAGATCACCTTGTTATCACTTTAATTATTATAGATTATTACCAGGAAACCTTTAGAGAGGTCACTCATCCTATAAATTTCTCTCAACTCAAAACTGTCCTCTTATTTCATACTTTTCCAAACATAATGAATGATAGAACAGGTAATTTCATAAAAAATAAGCACAATTTTATTTACATTTTTCTGTTAAATGGATTTTTACTTATATTTTGGATATGAGAAATTTAGTTAATGATTTGAAATCGGTGTTTGGATAATGTTAAATTCATTTTTAAAAGGAAAAAGATATGTCAGCATAAACTATATTCTGACTTTCAAGAAACTAATTGTGGAAACAAAACGAGGTGAACTTTGTTAGCATTGTCAGGAATCCAAATAAAAAGTAATATTTAGCAAAAAAGGGGCTTTTCATTTAAGCTACATAACTAAAGGAATTAGTAATATAATAAACCAGGTCTATCTCTCGGTAACGCTCTGACGTCACCAACAATAAACTCGCGCCATAGCACTGTGAGACGTTAGACAGCATTATTTAATTGTTAGAGAACCTAAATTTCAGTTATTTTAAATTTAAAAGAGCAGTTGTCGTTCTAATTTCAAATTTAATAGCCCGAAAATTGTGAAATAAAATTTGCTATCGATTCATATAAAATTTGTCTCGCTATGATCAATAGTTCCCGAGAAATTTTAAATTATATTAATTATATATTTCAAATTGATTTTCATTTTTTAATAAGAAGTAGTAAATCACGTCAGTGATATATCATGCGCGTGATATAGTTTGGACGCTACGATGCATATTCATTGTAATCGTGATGATGTAATTTGATAATATTTGTTGGCAACGTTTGGCAAGCAGATAACTGCTTTGTTTTGATTAGAATTTCGAAAAAGAATTCCTTTGAAATTTTAACTTTTGACTTACGTTTAACAAGCTGAGAATTTCATGGTTATTGAATTATAATAAAATAGTTAAACAACCAAAAATACTTCACACGGAATGCTATTTACCAAGAGGTTTTCTGAAGAAAGAAATATGTAAATAATATGTAAATAAAAAAATATTCCCTGTCATAAAACATACGTTTATTTTATTTGTTTTCAATCAATGCTAAACATTCCTCTTTCATAAATATCTATTTAAACACGTCAAATTTGACAGGAAATCTCTCGAATGAAGAGGCAATTTGCACCCTTTATACCATGACTGGGGATTTTCTAGTCATGAATAATAAGCATAAACGGAAAAACCTTTGCATAACTGTGATACTGCCAATAAAACATATGAAAATGCTAAAATGTGTATCAAGTATTTTATATATATATATAAATTCCATAGTTTTAAGGAACATTTCAAAAATGTTCATTCTAGGAATGCATGCTAGAAGTTTCAGATCTGATTCAGTACGGTCGAAGAATTCTTAAGCCAGAAGTTTCAGTAAAACAGAGCCATAAGAATCAAAAATATTCATATGTTTATTTAAAATAAAATCATTCCCTGAAAATTCATACCAAAGCACAATGAAAAAACAAAATTAACTCAAAAGAACAATAAAAATCCAGTAGATAGGTACCTAATTAATACACGAGTGCAAGATACACTTCATTTTAGGATAAAAATACACTATGTTTCTGTCTTAGTTAATTTTTCTGCGAGACGCTCAATATTTTAATAGGAAACGAAAATTTACATATTAATTATAAAATATATAACTTCATGAAGAAGCACTAAAGAAAAGACTACTGTTTAAGGTAATTTAGAGTTCAGAAATTGAATTTAATGATTTTAGTGCTGATCTAATTAGTTTTAAATTCTTTTTCTTTAAATTCTTCTAATTTTCTTTCTGTAGTATTGATATAGATAACGGTTTAATGTTGATTATATGGTCAGAAACATTTAATGTAACACATAAATAGTCATAAGATATTGCATCTTGAATTCCATTGTTTATTACAGGTTAGATAATAAGAATCTATATTCCAACATATTACATCTTTGCCACTTTAAATATATGTCGATATGTATATCACATCGTATAAATTAATATATATATTAAATCATACTCTGTTCAGTCTTTCATTTAATTTCGTGTGAGATTCGTTAAAGTCTTGTTTTATTACTCAATCGCTTTTCTCATATATTGAAAGAAACACGAACTCATTCCCATTTTAATTTTCCTCCAGTCTTTACTCCACATAAACAAAATATCTCCCTCAACGTATAGTTTAAATAAACGTTATTAAAAAATTATTGAAGACAAAGCAATTACAAGAAGTACAGAACTGAATACATTTCAAAAATTAATAAAAAAAACCAAAAATATTGAAACAACGAATTTTTTTTAAAAATGAGATGGCATCTCAAAAAGTTTTTTTTCAGATAGATAACATGCCATTTCGGTGGTCTAGGGGGTCGTGAATTACTGGAAATAAAAAATTTGTTTAGAGCCATTCTCTGAGAAAATAGTAAAACTGGGAGAGCAATAAAAGCATGTATTTGCAGGGAATTTTAAGCTCTTTAAATTGTTAATTCAAATGTAGCGTGAAAACTGAAGAGTTTTGGTGATATTCAAAAATAACTAAAAAAACGAAACCCGAAAACACTCATCGACTTCTGCTGATCGGTAGCCATTGCGTACGGAATTTTCTCGCTGTAACAAATTTAGAACGGCGTAACGCCGCGTTACTTATCTAAAAAATATTTTCGAAATGCGGTCTTATTTTTAAAAAAATACCGTATTTACAACATTTTAAGTTTTTTTTTATTAATTTTTTAAATTTGGCACTTCTTTTGTGTACACCCTGTACATTTCAGTTGCAGATAATGAAAATGTCCAGATGACAGCAGAAATGTAAAAGACGATTGCGAAGTAGAAATAAACGTTTTTGAAATAGCGTACGATATTTTTATAACAGTTATAACATGTATATTATGATTATTACAAAATCATATCCTGCTTTGGGTAGTTGAATCGATATAAAGTTACTTCTTCTCTTAATGTCGTCTCTTAATCTTCAATCACTTAATGTCAGTCTCATACAATGCGGCAAACTAACAACTTTCAGATCTGTACTATTACAGTAGAATCCCGCTAATCCGAGTCCTGTTAATCAGAGCTCTTCTTAATCCGAGGTAGCTGAAGAAAAAGTAATAAAAAATTGAGAAGAAGACTAAATACAGAGAAGATCATTTCGCAAGCAGAAGGCACGGCAGCGTTAGATGTTGCCCTTCGCTATATTGAGCAGCAACCAGATGCTTTACCACATAACGTTTTATTTTCGAAAAGCTTGCGAGACAACGCAGCAAGAAAGAGACTTTATGCTAAAAAACAAACAACTTTAGATTCATTTTTAAAACATTAAACAAATTAAGTGTGATGTTATTTAAAATACATTTTTATATTTACAAATCCGTGTGCTTGTTATTTTTTCGCTATTTGATCCCTCTATTTTTCAGTTATACGCACATATATAAAAATGACTTTTTCTCTTCGATTTTATAATGTAGTCCGCATAATCCGAGTTGGTGTCGGCCCCGATCAACTCGGATTATCGGGACTCGACTGTATATTGTTTCTCTCCATAAAAACAAATATCACCCTTAAAGGATTATTTAACTAAATACCATCGATACCTTATAGAGGGGTGAAGTAATCTAATTGCAAATGGCAGGTAATTAGACGAGGATAGGACAGAGCGCAGACACACACCGCAGCGAGAAATGGGCCAGTAGCTTTTGGCAGCGGCGTTAAATACCTTGATTTCAGGTGAATGCGAGGCGTCTGATAGAAGGGATGCTTCCTGGAAGTGTTTACCCATCGGGCCGGCTGTGTAATGAACGGAAGGACATTGCCGACGTACAAGGGTTTCGATTGTCCTGATTTCATGTAAATCACCTCCCGCTGCAAATCAGGGAGATCCATTTCCCCTTGAACCGCCCGCCAATTATTGCAGTGCCGAGTGTGTTTGCAGCCGAATATGTTTAGAGAGCCGGACCGTGTAGATGTACATTCTGTGCAGATGAGCTGCCCGGTTGGGTGAGGAGACTCGCTATTATGGCTATAGGATGCTTCTGATGAAGAGCATACATCATACATAAATACCAGTATATGTATGAATGTGTATGTGATAAACACTTTCTCTGAATGTAAATTAGGCGTTTAATGTTTCAGTTTCTGTTAGTGTCGATGCCAGTATCAGCATTTAGAGCATCTGTTATGTTGTTTAAATAATTCATCATAGATCCTGCGCGATTTATATTTATCAAATATTATATACTGATGCTTCATATGGTTTAAACCTATTCACTGCATTTGCGAGAAGTAACTAATGTTTCTCACTCCTAGAAGATAAGTGAGCTGAGTTGTCTTTCTGATAGTTTGGGGATCGTGAGTTTAAGGCTGTTTCCTGTCGAGTATTCACCTTCAATAAGGCAGTCTTCTGATAGACACTCGGCTTCCGTTCCGAAGGGATCCTAGGTTCCAAACCTAATTACTGCTTAGATTTCCGTGTGCGTGGACCTTGTGGGAATCAAAACAATCAGGGTAAATGTCTCAAGAATGGGTCTAGAATTTTGGATTGAGTGGCGATATATTTGTCGTTCTCGCTATCTGACCATTGTATATAATTGCGAGTAGCATCCCATATAATCATCATATTACTTCTAAAAGTGTATTTAATTTAATTTTAATTATTGTCTTAATGTTGTTTTCAATTTATTTATTTACAGCTTTCTTAAACCTCGTTGTTTGGTCCCCGGGGTCCGAGTAATGAAGTTTTGGTTTCACTGAGGGTGGTCTCCAGGTTCGAAACCCGATTCTACTGAAGATCCGCCGTATATGCTGGCATGCTGTATATACATTAATTCATACGTAAGGGGACGAAATTTCCTCTCGCTGGTGTGGTGCGACAGTTTGGAGTGGGGGTTGCAGCTCACTTGTTGCCCTCGTCATCTGACAGTTGTTTAAAATTATGAGGTGCGTCTCAAAATCACCTTCGTGTTGCTTCAAAAACGGAACGTTGAAATACCTAAACTAAACTAAATCTTGTTGTTAATTATAGGGCAAATAATTCATTGAAATTAATAGCCCTATTTCGTTTTTCCTAGCTGTTCCATCCATATCCCATTTGATTAATCGTTTGTGTTTTTTCTTTTTTATAATACTCAAGTATATAATACTTCTAAATAGACTTTTAATTTATCGCAATGCCTTGAAAGGTTAATTTCCACCATTTAACGTGACTCATGATAATCTTTCGATAGTTAATTGTATGAATTAATTAAATTTCAAGTGAATGCAATAGATTATATATTTCCAATAAATTACAAAGTTAATGAATGTATTCTCAATGTCAATGAAGGAAGCATATCTTTAGTTTTTTAATTAAATCCACCTACATCCGGATTCAACCGGATTGGAGATACGTGAGCTTTAGAAACAGAAGTGTAGTGCGGTGTTAAAATGCAAATGTTGTGGAGGATGCAGAGATGGAGATAATTAAAGAGAGAAAATGTGTTGAACAGTTTTTGAATTATTAATAAATTTGCAACAGGAACTATCTCTAAGCCTATCACACTCTTCTCCAACAACGTCGCCAACATCTAGAGAACCAAGGTCTTCTGAGCAGTTTTATAAAAGGAGTGGTCGGACAGTACGACCTCTAGACAGACTTAATTTGTAACTGAGGGGAGAGGTTTAATATTATGCATATATTGAACATAAAGTTTGTATTTCTATTGTGGCAACATTACGGATAATGGCCGCAAATGGTATACTTTTGTTCTCATAATGTAAATAAATTCATCTTCATTTTAATCCTGCATATTTATTTATCTGAGGCTTAAATGATCATAAAACATGGTATGGTCAAATTTTATAAAATGGGGAACATGTGTTTAACAGCTTTTTAATTATTATGAAATCAAATTAACTAAAACCATAAAACGAAATTAAAAGTAAAAACTATATTTATTTTTGAGAGGGATTTAATTTAAACTTAATGAAAAAAAATGGAGGGGGCAGCAAAGAATCTTCAATATGCTTTTATCAGTTTAAAATTATTAGAAATAATACAGAGATATGATCAATTATAGTTTTTGAAAGTAAAAACGAGAGAACGTTTGTTAATGGCTTTTCAAAACATGAGATAAGTTAAAGACTAAAACATAAATGATATTTCATGGAAACAAATTATTCAACTTGAATAAATTTTCCAAAGCGGAATTTCTACCATTTGCAGCAATTTGATGTTTAGTCGAAATCCATTCATCTTTTGTACTTATTTATGGAAAGATAAGCTTCAGAGCTCATTCCATCGGCTTGTTTGGGTATTTATTTAATTCACGTATTTATTATGATAAAGCTGTTCTCGTTGCATCACAAACATGAGGATAGTTATTTTAAGTATCCAAACAATTCCATCGGGATCATTTCCTCGGCAGTAAAAGTGAGTGGTTCGTAAATGATCCAACCGACCAGATCTCATAAATACTCTTCCTAATATTATTTGCATTATCTCAATAAGGATATGTTTCGATTGTCGTTTATTAAGCAAAACAGTGCAGAACGTAGCATTTAGTTGCGTTACATTGCTAAGGAAATTAAGTCACATGTTATCTTATGTAAAGTGTGGCTCATATTTTGCTTCTTATATAAAACTATGACTGTCTCAAATGTGGATGGCATCATAGATTAATATTTAATAGTTTTGTTCTTACGAGGAACATGTTGAGTTGGGCTACTTAATTTTCAAATGTCGCGACATGACGAGGACGAAAAGTGAGTCAACAACTTCTCACCAAACATTCACAGTATTCTTGAGAAAAGACGTTTTAAGTCGACAGAAATAAGCAAGTCACGTGTTTCGAACCCGCTAACTCTTTTTCACGACTAAGAAAATCATTAACCTCACAGCGGGCGCACCTGCGCAAATTTTGCCACAAACTGGATTTCCCATACCCTGTTCTCACATCAGAATTGAAACTTGAGTGAAGGTTATTGCTATTCCTTCATGCGACCCCTCTCTTCAGGATTAAATGGGTTTAGCTAAGTTTCAAGATGCTTTCATACTGTTTTATGCTTTTGTCGTAAAGTTTACGCCGCGCGCCCGCTCCTGTATTTGATAATTTTTTCACACCTTAACGTTTCAGTTTGGTAATTATATATTCAGTTCGCATTTAATATTTCATTTTACATTATCGAAAATATTTAATATGTAATAAGCCTGATAATAATCCACCAAGCCGAAGAATATTCCTGAAAAACTTAGTCCTCAGTCTTGTGAAAAATCACCTCCCTACTCGAGCCCAAATAATCTGATCATCGCAATATGTCATTACCAAGTCTTTAAGCCTAAATTATACATCACAACCTGAAAAAAGCAAGTGAACAACAACCAGCATTGAGAAGAAGGGCTTGTGGTTTGTGTGTGAAAGAAAGAAAGCGATTATCAAAATCCATGAAATGCAGTACGTGGAATATATAGTATACTTGTAAGCGTCACTCTCTAAAAAATGTTCAATGTTTCGAACTGTTGTACAATCTTAGTTTGTATTGTAATCTTTTTTTATTATATATTCCTTAATATATCTTTTTCATAAATTAATATTATTAAACTCATTTCTTTCTCTGATTTCAGCATAATTTTGGATTTTTCATATTATATCAAAATTATTTTCACTCTTGATGAATATATTTGCTTTTCTGACGTGTCTCTTATTACTATTACGAAATAACTTACAATTGCTATAATAAAAAGGAAGAAAATTATTGTGTCGTTAAAAGTACGACACGCGCCTGCTAGTGTAAAAAACTATAGCGCGCCCGCTGGAAGGTTAAGCCAGCATGACATCCATTTAGAAGCTCTCGTTCTTAATTATACTATAAAATCACCCGTCATAGTTGCAAATTGCCGCTTTATTCGAGAGATTTCCAGTCAAATTTGATGTATTTAAAGATATATATATGCGAGAGAAATGTTTAACATTGATTGAAAACAAATAGAATAAACATTGTAGAGGGACGAGACTCATGTTTATATGGAATGCCACTGTTGAAGAATTAATTCAATTTCAGGAACCATTTTTAATAGATGGTTAAGTTCCACGACACAGTAAACGCAAGACAGAGAACAACAACACAAGACAAGTACACAGAAGAAGAAGAAAGAGAAGCATCATGGGAAAAACCTGGATGGCTCTAGTAGAGCCACCCACCATAAGAAGGAGAAGGCAGTAAATTGTAACCGCTACAACATATGTTTTATGACAGAAAATATTTTTTATTTACATATTATTTACATATTTCTTTATTCAAAAAATCTCTTGGTAAACAACATTCCGTGTGAAGTATTTTACGTTGTTTAACAATTTTATCATATTTCATTAACCATGAAATTCTCAGCTTGTCAAACGTAAGTCAAAAGTTAAAATTTCAAAGGAATTCTTTTTCGAAATTCTAATTCAAACAAAGCAGTTATCTGCTTGTCAAACGCTGCCAAAAAATATTATCAAATTATATCATCACGATTGCAATAAATATTCAGATGCATCGTGGCGTCCAAACTATATCACGCGTATGATATACCACTGACGTAATTTACTGCTTTCTACTAAAAAACGGAAATTAATTTCAAATATATGATTAATATAATTTAAAGTTCCTCTAAAACCATTGATCATAGCGAGATAAAGAATCAATTTTTTTTATCAATCGATAGAAAATTTTATTTTTATATTTTAGAGATATTAAATTTGATATTAGAACGACAATTACCCTTTTAAATTTAAAATTGCTGAAATTTAGGTTCTCTAACAATGAAACAATGCTGTTTAACGTCTCCCAGTGCTATGGCGTGAGTTTTATTGTTGGTGACGTCAGAGCGGTACCGAGAGACAGATTATTATATGTATATGCTAGGGATGGGGAACCTGCGATAATTTTGAATTTCTTATGCGGTCTTACATTGAGCTTAATGTTGTATCACATTGTGCCATATAAAATGTTCTTGATTCTGACTGTGATTTTCATTTAGCGACCAATCGGACCTTGAAAAAAAATAGCCCTCCTATATACCTGTCTGTAATATAATAATACACACAGAAAAATAACCTTTAAGATTCTACTCCTGCGGCGTTTTGCCCTACTGCCGAAATTTAAAGAGTTCTTTCAGTGAAAAAGTTCCCCCCATGTTATATGCGAAAGTCAAACTCATATTAGGAAACAGTATAAAGAAAAGATTGTAATGATCTAAGCCTTGAATTTCCAATTGTAAAATAGTTTAAACACCATAAAGACATTTACTCGTTGCAAAATTGCACCATTTCTTCCTTATAAAATTGGTATGTAATAGGTGAAAATGGATAGCTAGTTTGTTATTCTGTATTTGTTATTTGTTTTTAGTTTTGTGAAGAAATAAATTAAACTTTCAGCAAAAAAGGTACAAAAGTAACATTCGGTCAATATTTGATAACTAACGATGCAATTATCTAATTAAACAAAATTCCATAGATATTCATTAAGTTAATTGGGCTGGTGTTGTATAATAAAGAGATATAACAAATAAAAACATTGAAAAAAGTGACCTATAAACGTAACCAAAGATAAATGGAAAAAAACTCTAATTTTGGTATATGCTATTCAAATAGTATCGTGATTTGTGACCCATCTTATATAAACAACTTATATAATAATTTTTTATCAAACGATCTACTGACAAACATTCTTTATAATAGTTTCAGTTACTTATACTCTTGAAGCCAATAATCAAGCTAATGCAATTCTTTGAATTAACTCTTAAACCGAAATTGATTGGTTCTGGTAACACATTCACCTGCATAATGCAACTCTGATTTTCGATCCACGGTATTTGACACCAGACACCACCTCGTCCATGCAAATTCGCCGGATTTTATAATGCTGCAGCTGCCGGGATTTAGATAAATTAGAATGAAAGTGCCGGCTAACTAATGAGTTACAATTTAATGTACGCGTTTCAGCGTATGCTCGTTCCCAACTCTCATAACGCGTGTTGGAGAAATGGATTAGAGTAAGCTGATTAGTGGGAGCGCTTGAGACATTTACTGAACCATTTTGAAGGTGGACAATAATACCTCCAAGGAATGAGCGATAGAACAGAAGTACAGACTGTAACAGTATGCATTACCCTTCCCGAGATAACATATTTAATACATTTTGAATTCTAAGCACTGCGGTGAAATCTTGTGTGTGTGAATGTCCAGGAGTTTTGGGAGGAAGTGTAAATCAGATTCAAAGCGAAATTCCATGCTGAGTACCTTTGTAGGTATTATGAATTAGAATTATTGCTTAAGATACAATATAGCACATATTATGATAAATAATGAAGGAAAGATATAAAATAAAAGATAAAGATATAGGCTGATATATGTAAGTTTAACCTCCGGTAGGGTGCAATATAAAGGCTAACACGTTCATCTTCATCTGTGAGATTAAATTTTTGCTTAGGCTTAAGGAAAAGCTTATCGAATTTAACAATTCGGTGATGCAAATCTATATTTGGGTTTTTAAATACCATTTTTGTATTTACTTGCAATTTCAACTAACGAAACGTCCCTGAATTCAGGAGTTAGTTGACGTTTCTTTTCCCGTGAGGTTCCTTAGTAATAATAACTGTTTTCGATGTCAGCCTGAAATAATTCGGCGTTTTTTAAACAATATATTGGAAATAATGATCAATATGGGCTGGGACACAGGTTTATCAACATTGGTGGTATATAAAAAGAAATATTGATAAAAATTTGGGAAATCAAAAATACAAACGTATTCGGGCGCAATTCATCAACCAGATTAACGTGTCCCTGACATACATCAAAAGAGTACCAGAGGAAAAACAACGATACATTAGTACGAGTGGTAGGAAGCCAGGAAGCTACTAGATCTCCCACCACTTTCTCGGTAACCGCAGCACTTAGGCAGAAAAAAATATGGGTGCTTAAACTTACAGGTTACATGCGACCGACGGAAGGTTAAACTGAAAAGAAAATCAAACGAACTATCTAATTTTGCCCCAAAAATAATAATAAAAAAAATCACCTCAAATATTGTCGCAGAGCCACCTTTTGGCGAAAATCTTGAATATTTTTTCTTTATAATTTTGCTGCATAATAGCAAATCTAGCTTAGTTAAAGCAACTCATCTACCAGATTAACGCACTCCAACAGAGCTCTGGTGGGGAAAAACCACGATACCCTAGTGTGAGTGGTAGGGAGCCGGGGAGCTACTAGAGGATCCACACCTTTCTTGGTAAAACCCGCACCCTTCGTCTCGCAGAATAGATGCGTCCTGTGGAAGGTGAAAGAGTGTTAGATTAATTGCAAATAATTCTTCTCGCGAAAAGAAGTTGCGAGCATTTTCGGAGCAAAAAGGATATGATTAGGGATGATTGATTTGTAGATTGCACAAACCACATGAGTCAATAAGATAAAAATGCGGGGAGATAAAAAGAAAGTGATTATTTATTTAATTTTTTTTTATTTATTTTTACCGGTAGATTTTATCTACCTACAATGTGACTTTACTTGATTCTTGTTATTTCTTCTATGCTTATGTAAATACCCCTTTATAATGTGTTAATAGCAATTTTGAAAAAAAATTGACTCAATTTATTTCTGTGATCAATTATTTAATTATTATAGAATTCAATGATTTAAAATTAAAAGTATATTTCAAAAATGATCAATTTACATTCATTTTATTGATTCTTTTTAAAAGCTGAAAGAACTATACAAAATAATCATTCCTGAGTACCAAAAATGTGATTTAAACCCAATCGATTCTGGAACAATTTTATTCAAATTTATTGGTGCTTCTATATTCCAACACTGAGTTCTGTGGAGCAATAGGTTAAAAGAATATATTTTACATTACTTTTCAAAAATTCTTTTGAGAAATTTGAGATAAAGATATTCTAGTAGAAGATGTGTGTGGACCCATGAGGTGTATGCTGCTGGGAGAGTGCGAGAACCATCCATATAAAACCAATAGATAATAAAGGTCACAAGAAATGGCTCCTCAGAGCCCTTATAAATCTTTATGAGGCGACCTGGTATAGACATAACTGTTGCGTTTCTCACAGACGTACATGTGAAAAGATAAGTATGTTCTAGAAAAGGAATATCAACCGTTGTAGAATATCTATTGGTTGCCATTTGTGTTGTTTTGGATCGCATATGGTGTTTGCCAATGAACACTGTCGCGACTATTCTACCGAGGATGCCAGTCGGGTTTAGAAAATAATTAAAACATTTGAATGGATTTGTTTTGAAGCATTTTTAACTTTGTAAATAATTATTGATTTGTTTAAATTGAGGGACAACATATTAATATTTTTTGTACAGGGAGTGTAATTAAATTAGTGTAGATATTTGTTATCGTCATTAAATGTTGCGATCTACAGTGGCCTTCTGTTCTTTAAATATGAATAGTGATTTGATAATTAATGTTCAGGAAAGTGGATCCCCATCTCTTGAATCGCTCCCGGCCTATGAAAATTGAGGTAGGCGTGAACCTATTGATTTAATCGACTTAAGTCTAAATTTGTTTTGACACAAACGTCTTAATATTCTAAAGCTCAAGAAGAACATTGATATAAGCATTCGGCCTAAGGATGGCAAAAATTTAATTAATATGGCGTAAATATTTTTCGCAGGACCTACGTGTATTATGCAGGAAATGTAAACAGTTGGCCTACCAGAATTATCTTGGATTACCCATTTTCAATTAAGTTAAACTAAAACATATTAATACATTACAAAACGTCATTTAATTTTTAAATAGCAGCACAACTAATGGGCTAGCATGTATCTGTTGAGTTTTTCACAAACTATGATTTGTCATTCCATAGCCTTTTGTATGTTGCTCCTTAATGGGTACAATTTATTAAAAATGATTTATAATTAATTAACAGCTAGCTCTCCCAGCCTTATAAATCTGGAATTCACGAGGGGACCGTTCCAGTCCATTTGGAGCGCACAGCTCCACATCGTTCCAATTTTCAGCCTATTCATTTGGGTGAGGCATTTATGAAGGCTCCGCGCAAACAATAAAACAGGTCACTTTTATCCCCTAGATTTACTATGTCTACCCTTCTCCCGCTTACAATATGGACCTTCGCCCCGCTTTCTCGAGAAAGCTTCATTTCCCCTCCCTCATTTTGTGGTTTTCGCTTTCGTGAGAGAGCCTCGTTAACCTTTCCCCACGACAGCATTTCAGTTTTATGGTCCAGCGCGACGAATGGAAAACAGGACCGGAGAATAATCCAAACTTTTCAACCATACCGCGGCAAATGTCATCGTATTTTAGCATTGAAGATGGGTTTTGGTGCGAGGCACTCCAAATTGTGTGGCACGGTGACGCTCCAACGTAACAGAATATTTTCCACATGTATTTCTATTTCAAAAAACTATTGTAAATTTTCGTACCAAATTCAATTAGAAATATTTTTCTAAAGTTACAAATAATTTGTTACTTAACAGATGATTAATTTGTATGGTTTATACGGAAAAGTGGGTGAATTTTTCCTCATGTTGATCAACAACCAGCTACTATTTAGAAAGACAAAAAACTGTCATACTATAAAAATAATATGCTATATATTTGATATGTATAAATACTATACATATCAAAATACTATGCATAAATAACATTCTAAGTAATTCATTTTATAACATGCGTGTTTTAAATATCTTTATACTCATGCGACTTCTAAGTCTTTATGTAATGTTTTAAAGTATACATTTCATCGAAATATTAACTTTTTGAAAATATAATGTATACAATGCATAAAGTAATAGAAAAAATAGTTATTTCTAAACGAGATTCATGCATTCCAAGTCCTGTGTCATATCAAAGGCATTGGACGACATGCGATAGGAAATTCTCTATAAACAAGATAGGGAATAGCACGTATTGATTTCTGATAAAGTTCAGCAGACACTTAATTTTTATTTTCTTTGTGGCACTAAAATCCTTCATAAATTCATTTATCTGCGAAATTTATCTCAGACTATAGTTTTTAAGACATAAATTAAGATTTTATATCTATTTATCAGACGGTAATTTTAGCTCAAATAATTTTGTTGACGTAATAAAAATTCCATAAAAGGATTTATAGATCCATAAAAATGGTTTGCAGATCCGAAGAAGAATATGACTTGAATTAAATCTAAATATAAATCATATTAACATGCGCTTCCTCTAGATGATTTATAAATTTCAAATTTACAGCAGCGAATCACGTGCGGAACTTTCATCAGGTGATGTTTCATAGGCACGAGACATTGATTTAATGAATAATCATGAGAGCCGTTATTCATTTTCCACAATTAAAGCAATTTATATGTGCATGTATCAACACAAGTTCAGCTTAACATCAGATTTAGGTTACAGCTTTAGGGCTCACGCATTTTTAATGCATAGCAATACGTGAGTTTAATTTTGATAAAGACAATTATAATTCACATTTTGGTTCTCTAGTTATTTATTTGCAGAAATAAAAAATTATCTTAATAATATTAATGCCACACATATATAATTAATAGAAATTAAACTTAACTATAATATAAACAAAAGTAAAAAGTTATGAAAGATTAAAAAAAATAGTTATATATCATCAAATAAGAAAATAATTTGAAAAAATGTTTTGCAACACTTATAAACAAGATATAACAATCACTAAACTGCTTTTAAATGAATGTGTATTTTGATTATGATATATTTAAAGATAGGTGTAAAAAATAATTTCAATTTAAAAAAAAATGCCTCTTTATGAAAATCAGTCATCCTTTCTCAAAACTTTGTGTAAATATTTTAAAGAATACATTTTAAAGGATGTTATTAAATATGTTCTATTTTAATCTTTCAAAATTCTTATCTGCTTTCTTGAAGAGAGAATACAATGAATTCTTTATTTAATTCGTTGTGCTATGATTTTGCATTGTTTAATAATATTGTATTTTATATCCTGTCAATGGAATTACTTTTAAATAAATTCAGAAACAGTCAGTAAAGTTTATTATAAACAATCTTTCAAATAATTGAATTATTGTGGAAATGAACAAACATAATGAATCATTAATTAGGTATCATTCAAAAAATATTGTTAAATCTGAAATGCTTCGAAATCATTACGTTGATATCTACAAATGGACCAATGCTTACAGACAGAACTTGCTACACCTCCGTTTTTTTTAAAATGTATGGAGTGCCGATTAAAGATTATATCGAGTAAGAGAGTTGTAGCAACGCTTCATATCTTCACACAATGAGTAAACAATTTGTAACAACTTTAAAATTTGAAAGAGAAGGCACAAATTGATTTAAGAATAATTTAAGAGGACGATTTCGTTTAATAAGGAAAAATATCTATCAGATTCTCAACCTGCAAGATTTTCATCAAAAAATTGATTTCCACCGAGGAAAGTTTAAATCATTGTTGACTATGACTAAGGGAAATTAAAACATAATAAGAATGCACTTTAGCGGGTATCAGGAAGAAATCAAAGCATTTGGAAAACATGGCACTAAGATGAAAATCTAGATTGAATAAGAAACATATGGATAAGACTCAATTGATTCTACCAAAAGATAGAATTGTAGGCCCATTTAAAATTTAAATTAGATGAAAGACAATTCAAACAGGCGAACATTATCACAACAAACATCTTAGTGTTCAAACTATTGTACCAAAATACTAAGTAGCCCATTGTGCCAAAAGTACAAGTAAAGCCCATTGTACCAAAAATACTAAGAGCCCATTAAATCAAAAATACTAAGTAGCCCATTGTACCAAAATACTAAGTAGTCCATTATTACCAAAAATACTAGTAGTCCATTGTACCAAAAATACTCAGTAGCCCATTTAAAAAATCTAAGTTTCCATTGTCCATCCAGTCGTAGCCAAAAATAATAAGTAAGCCATGGTAGCAAAAATACAGTCCATTGTACCAAAAATACTAAGTAGCAATGTTTCACGATCAAAAATATTTTGAAAAGTCGTTCCATTTCAAAATGGTCTATTAAATACAGATTGCCTGCTACAAAATGTGTGGGGATGCGAAATGAATCCATCTACAAACGCAGGTAATTTACAGGTTTCAATCTTGAGACAACAAGAAGTTCTACCATTTATTTATTTTCATATTTTTATTTTTATATACTTACTTCTTGTTCTTTAAAGTTTTTAATTGGACTCCTTTGTCCGTTTAATTTGAATGTTAGGAAAATCCCCAGGGCCGTTGTAAAAATGTTATGATACCATTTGCGTCATTGAAATATGCATTTCAAATATGTAAAAATATATATCATTATGTCTCTTTCCAGAAAATGAGATCAAATTATTTTTTCAATTTTTCAGTATTAGTTTAAATGTTAAATTGAACACACGTTTTACATTGTATTTTGACATAAATTACAAATTACATTACCTCGATTCCCAGCTCATTAAATCTGCAAATCTACCAAAGGTTTATATATTTGGAGTGGAGCGCCAACCTACGGCGCCTTGGGAATGTACAACTGTTTGAAGCCAAATTGTTGATTTTGAGTCAAATTGTTAGTAACTGACGGGAGTCAAGAGCCTGTATGGCTCACTTTTGTGGTTCTCCTGAATAAACAAGTTTCCAAGCCAAAATATTTGTCTAGAATAACACACCAAATCAAAACATTTTCTCTCAATTCAGATTATTTTTATCTTTGTATATAAATAAGCTCTTTCCGTTCACAAAAAAGAAAATCCTTATATCCAACGTACTTGAATATTAACAAAAGGATAAATAGAAATAACAAATAAAATGAAGATAGAAGAACATATAAAATGTATCTTGTATTGCCAGTAACATCTGTGATTGTGACACAAATACAATATTAACTAACAATAGAATACATTAAAGGACAACGATCAAACTCTAATATACATCAAAGCACAATACAATTGAACAAAGGAAGAATCCAGATAGAGATTATAAAAAGTCACGCTCCATTGTGATTTTGAATTTAAGAGTAGGGATAAACTTTTCTGTGAGGAACAAACCATGATGTCAAAAGCTTGCTCCCTCTGTGCCCGAATTTTATCCCACACATTGACTCGGAAACAAACCTTCTCAATAAATTCTACTGGAAAACCTTTTTATTGGTAGAAGAAAGAAAAGGTTAGTGTTTTTACTGTGATCTTAGCAAAGCACCCACGCTGAAATCATATCTTGACAAAGAATGACGAAATGCTCTCTGAATAGATGGATGGATAGGGCTTGGGCCTACATCAGCATTTCTTTGTCTCAGATATGATGTCAGCCTTGTCCTATCAGACAGAAGATAACACTTGCTCTGCCTTTTTACTTTCTTTCAGTTACTGTAATAAAGATTTTCTTGCGTATTATTAGGAAGGTTTTGTTTCGAGTTTTCAATGTGGGATGCATGTCACATAGGAGCTTAAAGTTTGACTAATATAGTGTTCCTTCTACAGAAAATTTTTATCCCCATTTCCCTTAAATTTAGAATCACAATGGAGCGTGGACTCGATAGTGCCATCTAGATTCTTCCTTGAATTTTGATATGTGTTGATGTGTATTATTAAACTTTGATCTCTTTGTCTTGAAAAGATTCTTATTTCTATGTTAGGTTAATATTGTATTTTGTGTCGCTGCAATCCTTGATGTCAGTTGTCGAGGCGCACAGATAAATACTGTATATGTTCTTTCTGTTCATTTTTTTATTTATTTCCTTGTTTATCCTTTTTTGTTGATATTCTAGTACATTTATTTTGTATTTTATCCCAAGTTGCTGCATGTTTCGTGTCATTCTTTTTAATAACCAATGGTTTTGAATTTTTAATGATTTTTTTTTCTTAATTATCATACATACTTATATACCGACACAATTTTATGCACAAATCTACAGTTATGTTAAAAGAAACAAAAATTACATAATTTGAATATAATCCCGGGATTATTTTACAAGAATTTAACGCTTTACGTTATAGATAAACTCTATTCTTAAAACCGTATATTACATTTGAGATATCGGAGTACAAGAAGCACAAAAACAAGAATTGTCTTTACGTAAGAATTGCCTTTGAATCTTGTTTTTTTATAAAGAATAATTATTTAACACGGAATATATACTCCGAATATTTGAGTGTTTCTGCCAGGAAATATTTTATCTAGTAGGCATTTTCTATATGGAGCATTTTAAATTTTCTGCATCTTAAAAGTAGAATATTTTTATTTTTTAATCTTATATCTTATTTAAAACAAGTTATATGTAGTTCAAGTTCTATTCCACTAACTATTTCTAAGGAGATTGTTATTCTGATATTTTTTCTATATCTTTTTTCGAATTCAACTGAGACCAAAGGGACATTTTTTAAAACCAGAAATTTTCTTCCTGAAATAAAATAAGAAAACTTGCTCTTGTCTCCTTGGTATGCATTGTCATTTTTCCTTCTAATTTTTTTTTTTTTTTTATTTGAACAAATGTGGGAAAAAGAATCACTTCATTTTTGAGTCTGTAAAATTTGAAATACATTATGGAATAGTTCTGAGATCAAATTCTGTCATGATAATTTTTTCACGAATTCAAGAGTAACGGCACAGAATTAAATAAAGGAAATGTATTTCATTTTCAAGATTGAATTGTTTTTCTATTGTGAATGTAGAACTCGATTATCTATTTCATAGTTAATGAATTAGGATTAGAAATAACATTTTTCTGGGTGAATATCTATTTTTTTTTAAAAAAAAGGGATTACTTCTCTTAAAAACTTTGTATAATTCTTATGACATAGATTGAAATAATGATATTCGCAACTGAAATAATCAAATGTGAAAAAAACTGGATATCGAATATTTATAATTTTGCGAAAATATGTCATTTGTTTTTGATATTTCAAAAGATTTCCTTTAAACGATTGAATTGGTGTTTTAAAACAGATGGCTCAAACCTGTGCAATATTTCGTGCTTTATTTCAACTTCGTACTATTTCTTTCGTTGTGATTTTTTCTCTCAGAAATACCAATTTTTTATTTTATAAAGAATAAAATATTTTAGAGTTGAATTAAAAAAAATAATGATTTTTTTAATTTCGAAATTTATCTATTTGCGCCCAAGATTTTACTGTAAAAAAGTCCAAAGAAATGATTTCCAGATGGTTTGGCTCGTATTTCGAGCTTCTTTTGAGTTTTTCGATGAGTTTCGTAATCCTTGGACGTAAAGAGAAGATATAGTATCCATGCAACCTGGATCTCAAATATAAAGGATGTCTGTATCACAAACAACGCAATGACAACTGAAGATTTCCATTTCTTTATTATAAAGATTCTATTCATTCATGATCTTGTAAATTCAATATGAGAAGTAGTCAGCTTGGATGAAATGGTGTACGAAGCTATTATTCAGGAAACGAAAGGAATATCTTGGAAGCATCTATCTACCCTAACGTTACATTGACGGGGTCCAAGTATACTACCAAGAATACACCTGCAATGGGATATTGCAAGGACGTATGGTTTTGGTGCAAGAAATGGTAAAAATTATTATGCCTGATATTCTCGGATCTGGTGACTCTATTTCTTTAATCTGAACCAACTGGAATTCTGCGAGTATCCTGAAATATGCCATCGCATTTAATGGGTCATACATGGAATTTTCAGTAGTTTTAGCTCGATCCCCATTATCATCCTTAAACGTTCAACATACATGCAGTTTATGGATTACAGGATCGGATTGTGACAATGTTCTATGATAATTACTACTAATTTTATGTTTATTGTGACCACTGACGGTAAGAATTGCGACCCACCGTTTATTAGGAATCGACTTAGAAGAAATAATCTTCACATAGTTAGCGGGGATGTATCCTGGGTAAATAAATGAATGTTGTATTTTGTGCTTCTCCCTTATATTTTAAATTATTGCCTTATGCAACTTTCCGAGGCGGTGAAATAGTCGCCTGGCTTAATTGATCTGAAAACGTTTCAGCAACATGCTGAACGAAGTACACCGATGGA
>BGPR01021103.1:0-26941 GCA_013235015.1 Araneus ventricosus | reverse complement strand
TTTACACCATATTTGTCAGATTTTGGACAAAATCCATCTCCAGGAAGTCTGTCCATATACATATAAACACGTAAATAAGAAAGTAAATAACTATATGGATAAAATTTGACACACAGTGTTTTTCATCAGAATTGAAAATCTGTATCAATCATCAGGATAAAATTGGATTAAATCAGTGAGAAGTTTGATCGCCGTCTGTGCATTTTTTGCATGTGAACGCGACTACTTCTGATAAATGAAATTCAGTATGTGGTATTCTAATCATAAATGTGGATATGCACCAAATTTTTGTTTCAATCGGTGGAAGCGAAGGTGCCCAAAATGCATGCTTGGTTTACTTCATCATACACACGAAGCACAAAATGCATTATATTGTGTCACGATAAGCAAACTCGGAATTCGGGGACACCCGCTTGCATTGTCACCTGCTCGCCTTTGCCTCGTTTTCTGATTCCGAGGACAGTAAAAATCTGAATACTCATGACAGTCCAGGCCTTAACCAAGGTCCACACATTTTAAGCAGGGTGGAATGAGGCCTTCATTAGAGATTATAATAAAAAGTATATATATAGCACTGGCCAACGCTGATTTTTTGCCAATGACACTCTAGTGATTTTAAGATTTAATTTCAAAAGTAATATGTACGCACATTGAAACTGTAACAAATATAAATAAATAATAAAATTAAAACAATGTAATAAATCAACTTAGATATAAAGAGTAATCAATATTTAAATCACAAGATAAATCTATGCAGAAATCACATAAATGTGTGTCAAATATAAGTTAAAAATAAAATTTAAAACAATATTAATGAAATAGAGAAATGAATTTTTACAAATAAAATAGATGAATCGTAAAGGTATGGTAAAAATACATGATGATGTTGCATTAGGTCCAATAAAATGAAAATTAAATAAGCTGGTTCAATTATTTCCTAGAAAAGTTTTTATATGATTTCCTATTACGTACACTGGAATTTCGCGTTGGAGTCTCTAGCAGTAATATGCTAGCATATATGTATCCCACCTCCCTTGATATCTTTGTTCCATTAGTTTGGTATCCATGTAGGCGAAGTCTTTTCTTAAAGGTGTCTTAATTTTCGTTACTTTCTATATTCTTGGCATACGTTCTGAACTAACAAATAATATTCTTGTTTTGGAGCTTAGTTTTGAAAGTGTTACCTTTAACCACAGAAAATAAATAAATTTAATTTTTTTAGACCTAATTAACCTTTTCTCTATGCATATACATTGACCTGCTCCATATCATCGACAAAATGATGTGTGAAGATTATGATGTTCATTAGGACTTAAAAATTGCATATTGAAGTAATTTCACATATTTTTGACAACTTTGAAAGGAATCTGCGACAAGAAGTTATGAACTGATTAACATGAAATAAAATTTATTACTGTTACGAAGTTGAGTATTTAACAGCTAATGCTATAATAAAGAGATTAAGAGCAATTTTTAAAATTTTAATAATTAATGATAAACAGTCTAATTTCGCCTTTTTTTAGAACATTTAATACCCATGCGGGAGGGGTAGATATTACACAATTTAAATTTTTCTACGTTTTATTTCTCACTAATCCGTAATTTTCCCCCTCTATAGCATCAAGAAAAAAATTTACTTTTTTCGGCCCACTCTACTGCAGACACGAATGAAATGTTTTCA
This sequence comes from Araneus ventricosus, assembly GCA_013235015.1. NCBI lineage: Eukaryota > Metazoa > Arthropoda > Arachnida > Araneae > Araneidae > Araneus > Araneus ventricosus. The sequence goes on along the minus strand of BGPR01021103.1, from coordinate 25,260 downwards.
ACATGCATTATTTCAAAAAATAGAGCGAATTTGTCAGAAGTAAAATTTATTTTGAAATCAGCAGCCTCAAGATACCCTGAAAGCAATAAAATTTGCTTACGAAATGAAAAAACTATTTGTTCGCCAGTGTGTAATATATTATTACAATATATATATATATAACAATATTATCATATCATTTTTTTATTATTTAATTTTTTACACTTGAGGTTCAAAGCAGCCTTTTAATAGTGCAAAAATGCATATATTAATGTAAATCGAAATATAACTTATTATATATGATCATACAGAAACAAAGTAAACAAGACATATCAAGAAGAAATTCCTATACTAAAAAGTCATTATTTGAATTTTGACTTATTTTAATATAGGTTTCTTACTAATATATTAATATCAAAAATTAATTATATTATTTGGTCAATTATGCTGTTTCATAGTTGAAAATCTAATTTTGGCAATATGTGATGTCAAGCTAAGTGAAGGTATATATTAAAAATGTTGAATTCTGGTAAGGATAAGTAGAGACACTGAATATTTAATGTTTAATGAATAGTATGGATATTTTATTGAATGATATATTTATTGTTTTTAGTGCAATATAAAAGTGCAATATATTGTTGTATTACATATTTTTATCTTGAATTTTAGTCCTTTCTATATAGTTAGGTTTTATTGTTAGGGTTAGTTTATGATTTTTCTTTCTAAATTCTTTCATTTTAGGGTAAATTACCCTGTTTGTTTTTTCAACAACTTTGGAAACAGGGATGGTTTGTACAGCAAAATTAATTTTACCTGGCTGAAGCTTGTCCACAGCCAAGATACTATATTAATTGTTGAAAACTCCATGTACTTGGATTGCCTTTTTCAATATTATTAATAACAACAGAATTTTTTTACATGTTGACACATAAATATTTCAATTTAATTTCATGTTCATGTTATCTATAGTATCTTCAATTCTTTAGATTTGTTTTAAATTTGGTTGTATTGTTCAAATAATGACTTTATAGTATAGGATATATATATATATATATATATATATATATATATATATATTGTATATATTTATATTATTATTATGCATTCCTTTGTTAGTCCACTTCCGCTGTTTAGTTCTTGGTGTATATTCCCAAACATTTTCATTTCCCTTCCATGCAGTTTTTGCTCACTCACAATTCTCCTGTACAGAAATTTTAATTCAGTTATACTTGCTTCTGTATAATTTTTAATTTTTTTCAGGTTCTGTACGTTTTTCGAATATATTTCTGGACGTTCGTCTTTTCTGTTCCGGGATCATTTCTGTTTGAAATGCCCATGATTAACCTCTTTGATTTGTATATGAAAAAAGAAGAGATTGAAAAACGAGAAGAGAGAAAAGAAAAGATTAAGAAAAAATGGTTTTCGATCTTGGAAAATTACGGATTTGAATCAAGAATGTAGTTGGTTTGTGCTGAAACGACTTTTGCCCATGAATTTTATAACTAATAAAGTAGATTATGATTCTTTCCTGAAAAGGAAAATATCCTGATAAGAATTTTAATATATAAAGTAATACATAACTTGAATCTTTTTTGACTCATCCTGTCATTTCTGTAGATATTTTATTTCTTCATGCGTAATAAATTAATTTAAATCTATTTGCTTTTTATGACAGATAAAAATCATGTTAATAGTTTCGTATTTCATCTAAATGGAAATCATCTGGAACGTTCAGTTATAGTCTAAATATACTCAAGAACTGACACCAGTTATGCACAGTATCAAAGTTCATCAAGAATTTAAAAATATCTTTTTCTTTAAAGTGAATTTCTATGTCGTAGCATTACACACATTCTGTTAAATACTGCTATTAATCGTGTATTTTAAGTGACGATAAGAAATTCTTTGACATAAATTTGGCTGTGCTTGAAAGAATGGATAGCGTTATTTGCAGAATCTACGGATAAACGTTGTTTGCAGGTACAGCGCCTACGAATAAAAAGATACTTGCAAGTGCTGTGCGACAAAGGCCGGTTCTTGCCTGATCACTGCAAGCTAGGCAGCAGAGAACGCGGTCAGTACTTCGAAAATTAACCGCTTGAGGAACATTGTGTCCTTGATTCATGGACTTGTTTAGTTACATTAGATCAAGTGGGATTAGACACAACGGGTAAAATATCAGTGGATATAAGTTTAAGAATAAATAATGAAGCCGCCGTTAATTTTTTTCTTTAATTTTAATAATTCTTTTAGAAGAAAAAATTTAAAATATAAGTCTTAAGAGTATTTCTCATTGCTGGACTTACATTCTAACCGTTTCTATCGTTACTACAAATATTTAATTGTTTGTTTCTAATCCGCTGTTAAAAACTGTGGTATTTAGATGCTGTTCATTAGATAGATTCTTGCAGGAATATTACCAATTTTCCGATAATGTGATTTGTTGGAATTGTACCTTTGGTTTAGCCCCTCGAGCGGCACAAACGTCTTTTTCCGTTTTTCATGCTCAGTTCAAAAGCAGATAGCTCGTATTTATATTTATATTTTCTTAAACAATTATGGTTAAAGTATTCTTAAGATTTCAGAGATATAATTAAATACAAAAAAGATCGATTCATTTACTTTAAAAGCAAAGCTTTCTAACCTGATAGCTAAACGTTCAAAATAATTGGAAAATCAGAGGCTTAAATGTTTTTTTATAGACAGTGAATATTCTGTTCCATTCAATTTTTCATAATTAGAAGTAATTGAAAAGACTTCGAGAAAATATTCAAACATTTTTAAATTTTGAACACTTCCGCTGGGTAGGGGAAAGAAAGTAATAAGGTTATTCTAAATATGTCTGAAAATTTACTAGGTTTTGAAAAAAGAGCAAAATCGAATAAAATATTGAATTTTATAGGTATGACTTTTATAGATGTTTAGACAAAATCCAAATTCTTAAGCGAGTTAATCACGCGGAAGCGACGAGGAAAAATACTCTCCCCTTGCTTTGCGAATTAGAACCTATGATGTATCGGGAGGTGTGCAGGCACTTTATGACTACGTCACTCAGTCGTGATCCGAAGCGGTACGGCCATATTCAGTTTCATTCTTTTGGCTTTCAGGTTTGCTAACATTTTTAGCAGCAGTTATTTCTGCATTTTTAAAATGAAAATTGGCATTTGGTCATAGGGATTATTGCAGATTTAAAACAATGATTTTTGATTTCCGTCAGTTGCAATCAGAAGTTTAAAATTTCATAAGACCTCTTTTCGTCTTATGAAGCTTGTCAGGAATGGTTATTTGGTTTTTATCAATAACTTGACAAGAGGTCAATATTATCACTGAAACATTCAACAAATATAATATCTCTAGTAAATTCAATCAAATAAACTGATAATCAGCACTCAATACTAATTAATTAAATTGAAAACAAAAGCATCGAATGTTTCCTGCGAAATGCTGAAAATTATCTCAGGGTAACATTAATCTTTCTTTCAATAATCTCATAAGGAATCGCAAGTACAAAAGAATGTTTAGAAATTTTTGCAGAATTTCTAAATGTTCTTTTAGAAATACAGGATTTCTTAGAATTTAAATACACCATCAAATAACACTTTAATTCGTAGATACAGTGTACCTGTAAATAACATTTAATGCGTAGTTACAGTGCATGCAACTTATCACTTCAAAAAAAAATTGTTTTTTTTTGTCTTACACGATAACATATGTCCTAGCCCTTTAAGACCGAGCACGGGCGGTCCCGTACGTCTAACCCGTACGTTCTCAAGGGGCTCGTATGATCGTACGGGTTAGACATTAGGTAGCATTTCTGCTTCCTGGATAGTTCTAAGTAGTAAATGCCGGAAAAGAATGGCTGTTCTGTTTTCCAGAATATTAATAGTATCCATTTTTCTAAAAAGACGGCAGAAACAGTCCATTTTACTACTTTTTTATTATCCCGCTTTCTTGTCTGTCTGTCTATCTGTCTGCCTGTTCGGTACAAATATTGCAATGTATTTTAAATTAACTTCCCGATGAGATGGAGTCTTAAAACTTTCAACATAGCTCAGAAGTAGATGACAATGTAATATTAATTCGCTTTCTTGTCTGTATGTTTGTCTGTTAATTTCTTATTTCATATTTTGTGTTAGAAGACGCTGTCCAGGCCTCACTCGTGAATAGCGAGAAAGGGGAATCTTCAGTTTGTAGAAGTGGATTCCAAGAAATTTCGCAGCGAATAGTGAGGGAACATCGAAGAGTGGATTGAAGTTCGAACGGGAAGGGTTTGCTATACCAGAATGAAAATAATTTGTTTGCCGCGAAATTCCAGAGGAAAAAAAAGTAAAATGCTGTTCGGGTGCTAGTTGTTTTCACGAAGGCCTCTGCTTCACGTAACTTGATTTATCAGGAAGATAACAATTAAACAGATTGATATATTATTGGTTGGTATGTATACCAATTTTCTATTTATGATCAGGTGAAGAGAAACTGAAATAAACCTGAAATTTGCAACATGTTTAAAATCGATTGCAAAATGCCACACAGACAATTTTAAAAAGCAGAAAATAATTATTTAAATAAAATAAAAATTTTAATAAACCACGTTCTTAAACGGACTAAAAAGTAAAAAATAATTTTTCTAGCCCCATACAGATTTATAACCCCGTACAGATTTAAAACGTAAAACGTGTGGTGCATGCAATATTTAATAGTAAGGAGTGTAGGTAGTACCTGTCTTTGAGTAAACTCACACAACAGTTCATATCATTTCCATTGCAATAAAATTGTTAGTGACTGAAATAAACTATTTATGCATCAATTATCTATTGCATGCGCCCCACGTTCTTCGTTTTAAAACTGTATGGGGATTTAAGAAATTATTTTTTACTTTTTAGACCGCTTTAAAAACGTGGTATATTAAAATTTTTATTTTTTAAAATAATGTCATTTATATTCGCGCTCAGTCTGTTGGTAACAAATACGCGCTAAACATCTGAATTATTTATCTGTCCGAATTAGGTAATTATTAATACATTTTTGATTGCTTGGATAACAATGGTTAATTTAATAGCTAAATAAATTAAAATAGAAAATATATTAATTAAGAATTAATTTTTTTTGCTTGTTTGACATAATATTTCGCTACTCACACGATCGTGTGGGTTCGGCGTTAACACTTGAAAAGGCCTCTATATTTAAAGAAAATTAAGCTTAAAAAATACATTTTTGATGTCCTATCACCTGACAACAAAATATTTGACATACAAATCATTTTTCCTCTTTTAATTTTTTCACAAGAGGGTGAGATTACATATGTCCGACCGTCCCTAAATGATCTTCAGTATTCTCCGAGACCCTTCTGTGACTCGTATTTTCATTTTTTATTTCTCTCTTACATGTGGAGGATAATATTGGACACTTAGCACATTTTCTTCAAGTGTATAGAGAATATGTACATCTATGTGATTGCAATGGAAAGATTTTCCCACTATCGTCACTCAAATGTGACAAAAATACTTCCATAGTAACCACTTTAAAGCTTCAAAACAAAGCAGGCAAGTCTCTTTCCCACTTTTTATCAGTGAAATCCTATTATCTTCCTTGGTGCTTTACCTTGGGAGTAAGAATAGTTTGTTGTCAGTACAAGTGTTCATAATTATTCTGTTTCGACAAAGAAATTTGGTGCAAGAGCCGTCCAAATTTATACTAAGTTCATCAAAAAGTGAACCGAGGAATTTCCTAGCCAGTCAGTCCTAAATTATCTTGCGCAATGCTATGCGGTGTCTCCTTGAATACATTCAGTATCCGGAAATAATCTACACACAATAGATGTTACCGGAGGAAATAGGAGTAGATTTTCTAAAGAAACAGGCGAAAGTAAATTAAAGGAAGCCTTCAGACATTCCTGCAAGACTCTGCTATTTAAGCTTTAAATTTAACTATTCATAAACGAACAGGTTTTTTCTAAGTAACTTTTGTTTTATGATTGAACATAAAAAAATCCTTCTCTGTCTTCTTATTTCCTAAAAGTTTATACTTATGTCTCATATTATTAAGTTGTATAGAAGAAGGAAAACATGTATTCAAGAAAAAAGAAAGACAAACAAATTTTGAGGTGCTTACATAGATAAGCTTAACCAGAACGATCATACGGGTCCATGTTAACACAGAAAAAGTCTAACCCGCACAATTGTACGGTGCTCTCCTGAAATTGAGGAAGGTGCTAAGTTTTTAAAATTATTTTTACAGTACTTCAAAGATCTAAAACTACCTATAACCCGCCCTCCCCCCCCCCAAAAAAATGAAGGTGAAAGTTAAAAATGAAAAATGTCTGGTCTTAAAAAGCAAGAAATGACGTTCTGCAGCATTGATCAATTATATTTTACAGGTGGTCACCGGTTCTGCAATGTGCGTTTACTTCATCTTTTCAGCGTTGTTGATAATTAACTTTACCTTGCGATTTCGAACATGTATATAAGAGTGTATTTCTGAATTCAAAAGAATTAATGTATCATATTAGAAAATTATAGAAAACACACTGACCCAAAATAAAAAGCTACTAGCAAAAAAAAACCAAAAAACACAGGAACAAATAAGCTAAATGTGTAAGAAGAGTACATTACATCCAGAGCGCGCAAAATGCAGCTGCATCTGAAATACAATAGTAAACAAAAATTAACGAAGAAATGTATAACTAAGCTAACCTTAAAGTCATATTTAAACGTAGAAGAACTATAGAAAAGAATCCGGCTATACAGACTTTCTCAGGAGTTACCTGTAGGCAGGGATTTTTTTGTAAGAGGTCTGACAGAATGTCTAGAAAATACCTCTTTTAACCCGAAAATCCCAAGAGAAATTGAATACAATTGAAAGACAGCCCGAAAATGAAACTACTACACAATAAAACAGTTACACCGAAAATAATTGTGTTTCAAAAAAAAAAGAATTTTAAAGAGAAAATAATCAGGCAATAATTTGCCGTCATTATAACAAAAAATACTACACTTCCCTAAGAAGAAAGAAACTTACCTCTCCGGCCAAGAACAAAGAATGGCTGACTGACTCACTGATAAGTGATTTTCCGCCTAATTTTCCAGAAACCCGTTTGTCTTTGACATCCACGTCATCTATTAACCCTCTCGTACCTATACAGGTGGTTCCAGGCGGTCTAAAGCTTAACACTTAAGACGGCCGGTTTGAGGCGCTTGCCTTCGTTTGAGAGGCGGTAGGGTAGAAAGATGGCTTCATTGATAAGCGTGATTGGAGGTCCAATTTTCCTTCTTGGGGTCCTTTCCACAACTCTTTTTTTAGTTCGTCTGAAGCGGAGGGAGGGGGATTCAATGAAAAACTTAATGCGAATTTACAGTGTTTACATAGCCTTGATCCTTTTACAAGCTTCCTCAGCACATAATTGCAAATATTTTATAGCTGAATTCAAGAAGAAATCTTTCCCACTGAACTCCTATTTTCACCCTTCGTTATACGCGTGCGAAACATATTATTTCCCTATTTTTTTCCTTTCTTTTTTTTTCTACAGAGAAAAATATAAAAAAAATTCCGAGAAAAATATATCGGTTAAGAATTAAATAATAAACACCTGATAAATTCAAAAAAGCGAAAAAGTAAGTTTAGGTGACTCTTTTAAATATTTTTATAAAGATTGCTAATAAGTAAAGAAGAATCACAGCATTTTACATACACTTCATTTAAATGCTCATCACAGGCCCAATTATAGCATTTTTGACAACATTTTTTATTAATTTCGAACCAGTTTCTCCCATTATATTTCTATACCTTTATTATACATTAAGTTTGTTGTTTTTTGGTCCTGTGCCATTTATTCTAAAAATAATGTTCTCTTTTTTTCCACTGGAAGGCGGGCATTGGGCGGCACTGCATAAAATCTGTATTATAATAAGTATCCAGCAGAGATATTTTCGATCGCATCAATTCTTTTTATATCCTTATCCGTATATTTGCATTTAAAAATTAAAAGGATATAATTAAAGAGGTGTTTTGAATATTGTAAAAATATAAAGCATAATCCAAAAACAGGTATTTCTTGAGACATCATTTTTATAGCATAACGAATTTGAACTCCAACTTTTGCTTGTCGCATTATAAAATCTAACAGTTTCTCCTTTTTTGTTTGTTATCACCTGTCACTTCGTATAGAAACTGAAAAATGCATTGTAAATAATTATGAAGTACATTTAGCGTCAGATTGAAAGCCAGATCTCTAAGACTTAAATTCTCGCTTCTTTTTTCGGTAAAAGTACTTTGAGTAATCTCCGTTTATTTAAAGGAATTACATAGACACAAATTAGTTTATATCTCTGTTAAAAGTTTTTTAGAAAGATTGACACTGGAAAGACCAGTTATCTAATTTTAATCTTTACAGGGGCGGTGGTTTCGAACAAGGCTGTCTAAAAAAAGTTGAGGAAAAGGCCCTAGGAAAAGTAGTTTGTGGCCCCGTCACAACCATAACTAAGAATTCTAAAGCTTATATTCCAACGAAAATGTCTACCTAATATAGTAAATGTGGAACAAAAAAAAGAAGCCACCTTTTCTCCGATTATCGCTTTTCAATTTTATTGATCTTTGTCTTTTCAAAACAAGATTTTGAAAGAGAGCTTCTGTAATGTGTTTTACTTCTATTACAAGCATAGTTTATGATTTGTGCACTGATTGACTGTGCATGAATATTTTTTTTGAAATGATATAAATGTTTAAGCAACATTACAAAATATCTGTCTCTAGTTACAAGCATTAACCATAGCTTTACTTTTAATATATTTAAAATTATAATTACTTTTTTCATTCGAAATTAACATAAATTAATATAGTAAATTTCTAGACACCTTTGGATTACTGACGTCCCTGGGTCCATTGGATAAAAAGGCTCTGGTTTCCACAGGAAGCCACCTGTTTAAGAATTTTTAACGTAGTCAAAAAGCCACTTTATGGTAAAATATTTGATGAAAATACTCTTTCCGATATTAAATAAGGCCAAATAAGGGCAACAATAGTTATAGTCCTAATTTTCATAGTTTTATAGAGGAATAAACTTTGTTTTCCCAAAGGAAAAAAATAATTTAAAAAAAAAAATCAATTTCTCGAAAATAGGATTAGTTACCCTGTCGAAACTTTAATTTTTTTCTGTATGCTCTTTCCTTAGCAAAATTAACAAAACCGTAAAAATCAGAACGAAATTCTGAAGCGTATAGCAAATTATTGAGGGGGTTTCGACAAGAACCACGCCCGCGAAGAGCCAAGATTTCCACACTTTGGTTGTTTCGCCAATACAATGCAATATGTTTGTTATACAACTGCTAAGATCATCAATTTGGAGAACAAGTTGAAAGAACTAAAACTCTTATCACACTGAGAGCTCCCGTAAGCTTTTTTCGTCAGCCTGAGTACAATATCACTCCGCAGAAATTATGTAGCGCATGAGGCATTGAGACAACCAGTCAGACAGGATTTTGTTCATCGTTGCGGGTGCAATCAAAAATAGGTAACCCCAAATGCCAGCTCGACTTTTGATAATTTTATCGCCCTTTTTTTCAGCTGCTAACATTTTTTTTGGCTTTTCGGTGTTTGCACACTGCTGTTTGTTTATCTTCTTGCGACTAGCTATTGCTTAGATCCAAACTCAAGCTCACAGATGGATTTCACTGACACAGCATTGCTATATATTCTTCTGGGAACGGTTATAAAGGAGAAACAAAAATCAAATAGAAAAGTATGGGCAAGGAAAAAGCTGTTGAGTCGAAAACAAAAAGGCTGTTATGAAAACTTAATGAAATAATTAGCTCTTGAGGTAAACGAAATTTAGTTACAATCTTATATAATATATTGTTTTATAGTTTTGCGCAATACCATGAAGTGGATATAGGGTAGATGCTCCAAATTTGGCCACATTAAGAGAAAATTTAAAATGGAATTTTCACTGCGGATGACTGGCTAAAGATTTTTAAGTCATACTTACACTATTCTTTAGTAAATTTCATTGCCTTTCTGTTAATTCTAAAATCTTTCTCTGGAAAAATTTATATTTTGAGTTATGAATTTTTAAATAATTTATCACAATTTGTACCAGTTTTTACCACATTAATATCATACTATATAACAGGCATTTTAATGAATATGAAGCAAAAATAAAGCATTTTTATGCAGAGTGTATTTTATTACATTATTTTCATATTCTATAAACCATTTTTTTGTAGAATTTGGAAAAACTTAAAATAAAATACACATATTCTGTTTTCAGCTGAAAGTTTGAGTTAAAGAGACAGGAAAGCAGAAAACACACATTTAATTTGGTTGGTAATATACATGTAATATATATTTCCATAAAATTGTGGGTTTTTTAAATAAAACGGGGTCATGGCCAAAAGTGGTGCATATAGTAAATTTAAAATACCTGTCTTAAAAATAATATTAAATATAATTAATTTTGATGTGAAATCATAATATAAAGAAAGTTTACCTCACAAACATAAGGGTAATCACTTTTAGAAAAAAACTGTTAATTCTCAGAGCCTTATGATAAAAAACTGTAGAACCTTGTTCCTTAAGAGAAACCTTAACAGTTGCGAGCAAACAATACATGATCATGAATTTAATTTTTTTACAAGTCACATGTTTGAGAAAAATGAACAAATCAGATTAAAAATAGTAAAATATGGATTGTTTAAAGTTTTGGAATGCATTTGATTGGTTAATTTGAAATTATTGGTTAATTAATGGAAAAACAGATCCAATGTGGCCAAAACTTGTGCAATGGCCAAAAGTGGAGCATCTGACCTATAATAGCCATATTCAATTAGATTTTATTATTTATATAATTTCATTAAAAATACATCCAAATATTGAATGCTTCTTACAATAAATCATTGCTTTTAAACACATATTAACCATTTGCACTCTTATGTCCAGTCAGACTCGACATTCTGAATGATGCATCTTTTACTCATTCTCATTGGAATTATGAAAACCATACAATAGCAAAAACACACAGATTAATTTTTTAGAAATTGAAACAAATTTATGACAATATTTTTCAGTTTCCTAAAGCACTAAATCAATCTCTACACTCACACATGTGTAATAATGCATCTTATTATCTTTCGGAGTGCAAAGTGCTAATTTCATTTGCATTGATTTTGAGAAATATTGCACTAGTCACATCTTGTTTCCATAGCTTTGCATATTGTAAAATTCTATGCAATCAGTAAGGATGTTGCATTTATTATGTATGTGAATGATTAGCTGAAAATGTATTTCAGCAATAAAAATCAGAATTGTATTTTCCTTTGTTATAGGATGCTGAAGGTTATCGAAGGTGGTTACGTATGGTCACGCTACATTTCAATTACTACTGACAATGATTACCCCGTATATCTCTGGGAAAGACACAAACATGCGGAAATCATCTTTTAATTTATGTAGATACTTTCATGTGTAACGTTTTATAAAATTGTTTGCTTCAATTTATACCCCATCTTATATTTTAAAATAAGAACTTTTCAGGCAATGAGATGATTTTGAGCATTTTTTCTTTAAAAATTATTAAGACATTAAAGTATTTTTATACTGAACAATATCAGTTAATACAATAACAACAAAAAAGAATGGCAATGTTTAATGATAAAGTTATTTCTTCAGCAGCTATCAAGTAAAAGTGGATTGCATTTGCAGTTCGTTTTTCTTCTTGTTATACACATTTTAGAATTCTTTCAGCATATAATTTCTTGTACTCTATCTGAGAAAATGGAAATAAATCTTATTATTTTGCTACATATTAGTATATACGATGCTATCTTAATGCAATGTCTAATTAAAACTTACTCATCAAAGTATATTCATAAGAAACTTCACCCTGATAATATTTTATCACACAAAAGAGAATAATTCACATCAACATAATAAACATATTTATTTACAAAACGTCTTCTTCTATCGAGGCAAATTCAGTCGCAACACTCAAAATGCTCCAATCCTGCTGAACCTGAATCCCTATGCAGTTTCCTCTCCTCCCTTTGATAATACGACAGCAGGGTATTGAACTTCTTGCGAAGTATTCCTAGAAGAAATACAGATAAATTTAGTACCAAGAGAAAAAATAGTTGACGAATAAAAATTTGCATAGAAAATGTAATGCAATTAGTTTTGATACAACTACTATAACAATCTTGCATTATTTTAAATCAAGCTTCTATTTATACGTATTTGAGATAGTAAAATAAAAAGAAAGACAGGGGATAGGAATGAATGATGGAAATAATAAGTAAGAAACTAGTTGGATATAACAATATCTAACTTAATCTAATGTTTAATCAATAGACTTGCAGATACTGTGTATCTTTGCTGGAATCAAATCTGAAAACCTCTAGTCTGAAACTGTGTGCAAATTGGTAAAAGAAAAGTTGTAAAGTTAAAATTAAAATAATTTAAGCCGGTTGAATGCAGCTTACGATTTCCGTCATCTTGTATAACCGGTCACGTGCTACAAACTTTTCTGCGGAGTGGCATTGTACTCACACTGACGAAAAACGCTTACGGTAGCTCTCCGTGTAATAACCGCTTTAGAAATAAGCACAGATTTTCACACTCTATCAGTGACAATTTTCAATATCTTGTTTGTAGTTTTTAACAAAGGAACGAAGAAATACTCTTTTAGGCAAACTCTCGATTTGCCTCGCGGAAAAACCGCGACAAAAGCAATCAAAGCAGGATGCTCTCATCTTTATTTCCTTGAATAGCGGGGAATGTGATTAAGAGGTAAAGGCCACACAGAATGGAAGGGTCTATTTCAATGTGCCACCTTCTCTAAAACCTTCTGTATTAAAGGGGCTGGGAGGAAAAAGTTCCCTCGGAATTAAAGAGTTAATCAAAGGCGAAAACAAAAAGAAGATGGAAAAATCTAAAATGTCTTGTTAGAATTCCAATCATCCCCCATGTTTTCCAGAAAAATGATTTCTCGAATCGCGCACCATCTATAAATCAAAAGTAAAAACAATAGGAAGAAGGTCAGTGAAAAAAATATAGACAGAGATTCCGGAGGAAAAATGGAAATGCTTAAGAATCGTAATTTTTCTTTAAAAGCCAATGAACCTTCATAAATTTATCCTTGTATATTGCAATAATTATTGGGGAATTCGCTGTTATATGAATTTTTTATAAGATTATTTCCCACTAAATATTCATCTGTATTATTGCAGATTTTTTAAATTCTAGTATATTGAGAAAAAATTTGTTTTTTAAATATCCTAGAATGAATGGTAGCAACTTAAAGTTTTTACTTCAAATTTTAAACTTTTAAAATTTAAAATTGCAACTTTTTAAATTTTTTTGTCAAATAAACCTATTAAAACCTTTTCTGTGGAAATCTCAATTTTAATATCCAAATAAGCCCCTTTATTCTGAGTTCTGTTAGTTTTATTCAGTTTTAACTCCTCTGGATAACAATTAATAATTTCGTCCAAATTACCTGTGTTCAGTAAAAGCATATCGTCAATATCTCTAAAACCGTAAATTGAATTACACATAATAATTTTATTTTCATAAAATTGCCAGAAAATATTTGCTACTGCACTAGAAAGCATGACCCATTGGTATTCCTAAAGTTTGCCTCTAAAAGATTATCTCATCAACTAGGGTTTTTTCCAGAAAATTGAATTAACATAGTACAATTCAATCCGTTTTTTCAATAATGGACCCATTCAAATATTTGATATACATAAATGAACATAATTCTATTAATTTAACTTCTGTTACATTCGTGTAAAGATTTTAGAAATCGAAAGTGTTGACATTGCTAATTGCGTTTTGGTTAAGGAAGTCTAAAACTCAAATGATTAAATGTTTTCATCAAATGCCAAAATTTAAAGAAATGTTTTCCTATGCAAGACTATGCTTTCATTTCGAGGCATGTTGCGCCAAGCTCGAGGTCATGTTTTGTCCTTCACCTTGAACTAGTGTACCGTTAATTAAAACAATTTGTATTCTTTGAAGAAAAAATTTTTTCTTTTCGTTATGATAATGCTTTCGTAAATATTAAAATTGTTTTATTGTTAAAGTCAATAATTTGAAAATTTTTTTGCTTTCCGAACATTTTATCGATATTAGCCTTCTTTTAATATATTTCATAATATGTTAAACTTCATGTAACTTTTAATTTCTACTCATAATATTAGTAAACATGTTTATAAGACCCCTTTTAAACCAATTTTAACACATACATTAGTAACCATATAAAATTTCTAAAAAGTTCTAAACATTTTACATTTTAAGAGCTTTTTCAAATTTAATGTTCTTTGCAGGCAATCCCTCCTGTTAATTTAGAGGGCTGAAACTTTAAATACTCTCTATTAGGATGAAAAGGAATGGAAAAAATCTGAGAGAGTAATGTTTTTTTAAAGTTTTTTCAGACACTCTAATATAAATCTTTATCTTATCAGTACTCATTGGGTTTACGGCTACCCTCCCCAGCTAATCGATCAAGATTTCGAAACAAGAAAGGGGGAAGAATTCTGGAAAAATACGTTTCTGACCCTGTCGAGACAGTTCACAAAGAAAGTAAAAACCAGTGCAAATTGATATGGGTGTGTTTCCATTATCACACGTTAAAATGTGTGTTTTCAGCTCAAGGAATAGTCCACGGTCGACGTAATTATACGTATGAATCGCTCAAAGGGTTAAACGAAATGATTAGGAGCCCTGTAAATAAGTTGATTCTTTAATATCTGTGCCAAGTCTGCTCTTTAAGAGTAACATTTTTAACTGTGCCCACCAACATCAAACACGGATTATCACAAATAGATCCTTCCAAGTAGAGCCCATTGTTTCCTCCGCCAAGTGCGGAAACATTCAGTTCTTCTTCAGATGCTTTATTCAGAGAAGTTATCCTACGCTCCCCAAGACTGAATGCCACCTGTGCTCCCGTTCTGTCTTATGGAGCAAAGGATACCTTCTCTAAAAGAGCCGTACGTTTTCCTGGGTGGACATAATTCACTTGGTACTCTGTCTGTACGTGTTCCTTTTTATGGCACTTCAATCAAGTCATGCTTGGTTTCTGTCGAGGGGCCTTCTGTTCAGCAACAAGAGTGTTCAATAATTTTTACAACGCTTTCAGTAGAGATTCATATTTATATTTTTCTTAACCATTATCATCCTGTATCTCTATTGATCTTACATGTCTGGATGTCTTCGAAACAGTTTTAACAGCCTCATACTTCATGTTATATGAAAGAGCTGATTTCAAATCTTTTGCGCCCATCCATCTCGTTGTATGTTGCGTATCTTCGTCTCTATTAGCGTAGACGGTGTACTTGGTTGCTAAGCTTTCCCGATCATTCAGAGGACCCTCGACGTAGGCCAGCCTCATTAGTCGCTCCTCATAGGCGTCTAAACCTTGAAGACTCTCTGCGGGTTTCTGTCGTCTTTTCGTCAGTTCAGTTGTGTAAAACTTGTAAAATGGCTGCTTGTAACAGGGAATCTAGAGCGTTTTCGATGGTCGTTAGGTCCGTCAATTTATAAGCTTGTATTCATTATAGAATCTCCGCCGCTGATCTCTGAGAGAGGCTACAAGTTTACTGGCGTCCATCTCTTTGAAACTTTTTCAACATCGAATTGATTCTTGAAAACAGACCATGACGTTTGGCCGTCAAATGTTTGACTGTTTGGTCTAGGGTTTATGATTTATAAATTTTTCGGGTTGTCCTCTCAGTTTCTTCTCCATGGTGCTGATCCTCCCTTGAAATTCTTCAATCCCTTCTTTGAAGCCTTTGGTATCTTCTACTTTTCCTATGTATCTGTTAACATGATCTTCCAACTTAATTACTTTCACTTGACAGTCTACGTGTGCTTCCGTCCCTTCTTTTTCAGATCGAATTAAATTCCTTATTTCTTCTTTCTCTTGCTCCATTCTAATCTTCATTTTCCCTTGTCCTGATCGAATCGCTTCCTGTCCAGCTTCCGTTTCTGCTATCATAGCAAACGGCATCTCGAATTTATCATCCATAGCTCCGGCCACAGGCATTCACAGGACAGTCCAAACCCCACTACTGACACCAATGTTACGAAACTGGTGTGGGGATGTACAGTCAAGGAAAAAATAGTGCCACATAGCATTATTCTGCAGATGGTCATTGTACGGCTCTTGCTCTATAAAACTCCAACAAACCTAACCTAACGTCCATGCAGATGTCTATAAATAAGATAAGAGAATGTATGTGTAGGGTGTCTGTCTATTTGTTGATGTTTTAGAGTTCGTTGAGCCAAAGGCCACCAAATTTGGTACAAATATACTATAGATGACCTCACAGATATTTTAATTTTAATTAATTAAAAATTAAGAAGAATTTCGAATTTATTCAGTGATAATTTTCAAAAATTGAATTGTCGTTTTGCCAAGATTACGTATAAATGTAGGAAAACATGAATTTTTGACCGTGTGTAATGCAGGGTGAATTTCAATATCATGCGAAGAAATAGTAGGCTGAAAGAAAATTTGCGAAACATTTTCTCTTGTGTCTTTTAGGCATAATTTAACAATAGATGATTCTTGCGGTTGTGAAATCATTTTTGACTGAAGTATGACAGTATTAGGAATGATTGTGTGACAAATGGTCATTTTAGGATAACAGTCTGGAGAAATAAATTTTGCCTGAAAATTATCAAACCTTGCACAACCATTTTTCTTGTCAATAATGACATTAATTTTTGATAAGAAATCATATCCCAAGATACCTGCAAATGTACTTTGCTTAAAATTCGCAACAGAAAAATGGTTTTTAAAGTGGTTCTGGTCAATTTTAAAGGAAATTTCCGAACAACATGAAAATGAAAGCTGAGAATTAACAGTGTGAATCATTACGTTTCGAGATAGAAGTCGTGTTGTAGTATTACACTTAATGGCATTATATGCAGACATTGTCAAAACAGAAACAGAGCTACCGCTGTCAATTAGCATAATATAATAATTATTCCCAAATTTAACTTTTATTGTGGGTAAAAAGTTATCATCATTAACATTGTTTATGTGCAAAATTTTTCTTTCATTCACATTCTGTGTTGCTTTTCATTAATATTTTTATGATTATTACTCTCATAAATTTCAATATTCAGAACATTTTTAACCCTTTCACCAATGCATACATTTGTTTTATCAAAATTAGTGGCCTGTTGTCGAGAAGAGGTTGCTGCGCCACCATTTAGCAACACCTCCTGAAGTTTAAATTTTGTTGTGGTCGAAAGTTTTGTGACGTCGAAGGTCCAAAATAATTGTGTGGCCTGAAAGTGTTCGGAGCACGAACAGAATTGAGAGGTCTGTATGTTCGCCTAAATGTGTGCTGAAATCCATTATTTTCGGGTCTGGTTCATCTAAAATTCTCTTGCGGAACTCTCGTGTTTTGCTGTCTATAATTTTGACCGGCCCTGTACGGAAAACCTTGTTGGAAATCTCTATTTATATTTTCTGAATTATTAATATCCCTCAAATATCTTTTGAATTTAAAACACTGAGACATTGTGTGATTACGCTCCTGGTAAAAGCTACAAATTATGCTACCCTGATGTGTAGACATATTTTGTGGTGTAAAGTATTGCCCAGCATAATTAATTCCATAAGCTTGAGTAGCTGAATCGTTACCTTGATCATTTGTAGTGCCTGAATGTGTAGAAGTAATTTGCATGTTTTGCACCTTATTGATTAAATTTTCAATTTGATTCTTTAATTCCTCCAGTATTTTATTCTGACTATTTGATTCTTCCATTTGTGGAGAAGATGCAATATGCATTAAATTAAGACTTTGTTCAGTCAACACTATTTTTTGCGCTTTTTCTTTGTGTCCTCATGAATTAATTTTTGTTTCATTTTTAACGGAAGTGCATTAAGTAACTGAATTGACTAAATCTGACTGAGTGCTGCAGAATCTTCCAGTAGATTATATGTTCAACTGGTCAAAACTTGTATGCGATGAGCTAAATTTCGAATTGATTCACCTGGCATAAGCTGAATGTTGTGAAGTTCTGCAGAATTTCACAGTGGGGTTGAATTATGTCTAAAAATGCACATAGTTGTGTGACAGCTTGGTCAAATGAGGTTATATTTTGCATGTGGGATTCGAGGCATACCAAGATAAAGCGGAACCCGCTAATTTTGACTTCAAAAAAGAAAAGTCATTCATCTGGTCATTTGTTTATTTGTTTAAGGTCTGTGATTTGTTGAATAAACCACTCCAGTTTATCCGGTTCCCCATTAAAATTTTCAATTTGAATACTAAAAGCAGTTTGCTGATCACCTGTGTTTAAAGCCATGATTGGGTTGTAGGGAGTACCAAGTCTAGTTGTTGGCGGTGAGAGAATCACAAAGGTCATGCACACAAGACATCAAAAATTTAATCAAAATCCCAGTTCTTATTCAAAAATCCATGAAAAAATACCCTTATCCACCTTACCAAAAAGAATTTTCTATTTACCTATACATATTACTCATTTGAAACCTTTTAAAAATTTTAAGCAACAATGTTGAATATCTATGTCAACAAAATATATCAAATAATTAAATATTAAAGTAAAAGCACGAAATATAAAGATTAATAATACACAGAAAAATATTCAAATACATAATACTGCAAACCCAATGATTGTTAAAGTCCAATTTAATTTTTGTTCAAAATGGAACAATGTTGGACGGCTGGTCACGGGCACCAATTGTTATGGGGTTTACTTGATGAAGTGGTTACTTAAGCATATAATTGTTAAATTGCTAACTTGATATTTAAACACAAAAATTGTTAACTTGATATTATATAATATAATATATAAACACTTAAATATATAAAACTGCAGTTCATTAGATTTAAAAAAATGCATTTTGTTGAATTAATTCGTTCGTATATATGTATTAATATTTTTTTAATAAAAATAAAAACAAAAGAAAGATAGCATGCATAAATATAAAAAAAAGAGTTAACAATGTCAGACATGAATACAAAGAAAATTACTCCTGAAAAAAAGGAACTAAAAGATTTATTTATATTGATACTCAAAAACAATAATTGACATTAACTTAATCTCTAGGCTACATATTATCAGGATATTATCAGAGGGCCCTTTTCTTAAACTACTAATGTTGATCAACATTCGCGAGAAAACACACACACACACACATATTGCATTAACCTAGAAACTCAAAAAGTCCGAGAAATCTTTTTGAAATAGTTCTGAAGTTCCTCTCTTTTTTTATGGAAAGGGGATAAGATTTGGATGCAAAAAATTGTTGTCCGCCATGAAATACGTAAACAAATATATTGATAAATAAAAAGGTCTTATCTGTTCGGTCCCTGCGATATCCAAAATTGGTCAGATTCCTCCTTCGTCAATTGATATGTATCACGACTCTTTCTCGTGAAAAAAACTGAGCAAAAAGATCGCAGTTCGAACCGTCCAAACCGGAACGAAGTATATCCACCATTTCTTTCTTTCTTCCAAAAAATCATCCAGCAGCGCGTCTCGATTCTTGTATAATCCTTTTGTCAAGTGAAGGGATCTAACCCCTGTTCACATCCTGGCCTTGCGTCACAGAAAAACAAAGCCTGATTGGTCACGTTTGTTGTCAGGCGCTATTCTAGAGTGACCTTATAGTCTCCCCTGTTCGAAATGAGGGGAGAAAGTGACCTTTAGATCTGTCCTCCTGCACGTAGGCACTCGACAATCTTGGACCAAGGAAGCGAAAAAGGAAAAAGCACATTTGTTGTAGCAGACAATACTACAAATACATAACAAATAAACAAGATAAATTTTTAAGTAATAATTTATTTTATTTTAATAATTAATATAAGCAATAATATTTATAGCATATTGGTTATATATGCGAGAAAAATATGAAGGAAAATCTATTGAGTAGTTTTGTACTAGTGTACAAACTATTTCTTAGTGAGTTTAACTTTTATTTATTTAGATTTATACCTTAAGTAAAAAATGTTGAATTTAATTATCAGGAATTCATCGCCTGCAATTTTGATAAAGTAGTTATTGAATTACTTATTTAGGCATTTTAATAATTAAAAACAATGTTTACATATGCAGAAAAAGTTATTTTATCTTTAGTTCTGTCATTCTTATTGAATTCCGAATAAAAATTTCGCTTATCTTATAGTTACAGCTAACATTTCAATAGGAGGTGTAGACAGCCTCATCAGGATATTCTGTGACTGAATCTTAATAATAAGTTTTGCCGCAAGTTCGCCAAATGATTGGGCACTCATTCGGTAATAATTGAAAAACTTATCAGGGTTTTGTCGTAAATCCCCAAAAGACGTATAAATCCTACTCCTATTAAGCCTAGAATCAACAAATATATGTACCCAATATCGTCTATTTTGTTTAAATATATATTTCTTGAACACTAGGTACGCAAATGCAAAACGGTTTCTTTCGAAAAACGCCGCCGTTTCCCGGACACGTGAGAATTCGTACTGAATTGGTGCGACAACGCCCGTGGAAAAAATCTAGGAAGTGATTGGTGATTTATTGCTTTATAGCCTTTCCGATTCCTTTTTAGAAGTTCCGATCGGAAAACCGAACAGTTATCTGCGTTGCGAAATCTGCAGCGAAAAACCAAACCGTCCTCTGCCTTAGCATACACGCCGCTGCTAGTCCTGCCTTAGTCCGACTTACTCCCATCAGTATAGAGTACCAGGGCCTGAGAAGGGATGTTTTTGATTAGTTCCAGTGATAATTGCCTCATTGTAATTGCCAATGTACTTCTTGGTATATGTTGCTCTCTCAGCAGTTACTACAACGAGTAAACTGTGAATCATGAAACAAAAGAAACGGCGTGTTTCGCCATACCCTTTAATAAATTTATGGAAGGGATCATGAGTAGTCGATCATAACGACGCATAGAACTGAAAAATTATAAAATATAGAATAATAATAGAATACATGCTTAATACATGCATTCTATTATTATTCTTGCTTACATACTTGCTTAATTATAGAATACATTGTATTCCTGTTGTGTGCAGAGATGAAGTAAACAGTTCTCTCATGACAACTTAACACATTTAAATTCGGTAAATTATTATAATTTCTTTTTTTAGTATGTACTTAACCTAAAAACCGACAAATGAAATTGAGAAAGATGAAATGGACTCTCAAAGAGCTATTCGCACTATGCGGTTTCAAAGCTTGAACTGATATAATTATGAACCTGAAACTTTCATTTCTCTTCTTCTTGTTGAGGAATTTTGGATAGATATCACTTACATTGCAATTATATTTTACTTTGCTTCTTTAAGAGAATGGTGTTCGTGTCTTATCGGTGGTTCAGTGAAAACTTTGCTTACTTCTTAAGACGTTTATTAGACAATAAGCGAACACTGAATGCAAAGCAGGATAAATGCTGGCGGACATCACAAAAGACAGTCGGAAGCGACACAAGTCAGCAGTACTACATCGTATCAGGCCTTAATTGCAACAAAATCACAGAGATCTAAATCAGCTACGCGTTACAACTAAAAAAGTCTAAAGTTCAAGAGAGTTGCGCATGCGCTTTAGTCCAAGGTTGAAATCTGGAATGTGAATGAATGTAAGTGTTTTTCAGACCGGAACAAATGGTTAGTTTGAAATCATTTAAAATTTAGTCTACATTAACTTTTTCCCATATTACTTTGTTTATGGAAGTCATTCTTATAAATCACAGCTTAAATCTTTTGTTTTTTCAAAAAAAAAGCTATCTATTCAGTTCCGTACCTTCCATTTTAATTAATTTCGTTGGATAGATTTAATTCAAAATAGCTAATGCTAAAAATTTTAAACGTGCAAATTAAATGAAGTTTAAATGAATTATTAAAATTATTATTAATTATTTAAATTCATATTAGAGGGCGAACCAGCAATTTGCCGAAAGCAATGCGCTAGTTATAAATTAATATATGAAAATATCTCAAGTATAGGAATAGTTGCGTAATATATGTTCAGATATGTCGGGTAGGCCCTCTGAAACTCATGAAAGGATGCATGCTGAAATAAGTGAACAATTGTTAAACACGAACTTTTAAATACGTATTAATACTGGTTTTAATTCGATCGATTATATTCTCATAAAAAATTCATGCAATCTTTATTTCTAGAAATTTCCTATCTTTTTGAAAAATGAATATAAATAAATAACGTAATTTAACTGAAATATGTGACTTTTCTTTCTAATGAGTAACTAAAAATTAATAAAAAAATAAATTACTTAGATTTTTAACCTCATCAGAAACCTATTTTACAAAGCTTCAAAACTTCTTAAGAATTGGAAATATTTTTCAACATCTCAAAACAATTATAATTGTCAAAACATAACTAATAGGTCTTTATACTACCATCTAAATTTATGAATGTTTTCAATTTATAAATACATAAATAACAAATTGTGACGTTTTGACCCTAATTTAGAAAAATACATCTGCCCTTAATCAAAAGATTTGTAATCGTCTAAAACTTTCAAAAATGTAAAGAACTAAAACGCAATTATTATGTGCTTTTATTAGCATGTAAATGCTTATAATATCGTAATTAAAATTAATATAATATGTATTTGTAAATTTTAAAAATGCCGTCCTATTTTCCATGGAAAGGAATTGGGGGAAATTTTCTACTACCTTTCACGCTATTATCAGTATTTGTGAAAAAGTAAGGGTTTTTATTAATGTAGTATAACCCCGAGAATCCAAACCCCAGGAATCCAAAATTTCTTATCATACGAACAGATATATATATTTTTTAATTTTCTGAAAACTTTTTAAAGAAAAATGAGGGGAAAATAATATTTACGAATCCGAAACAAAACTGAAAAAAAGAACTCGAATTGTTTTTCAAGAGTGAATGAGAATCATAGTGAGTAGAAAAAAACTCATATATTTTCTTTTTACAATCAACTTGTTTACCTCTGTACCGTAAGAATTGCCGCCTGCTCTTTCCGTACACCTTCACAGAGCACAAAGAGTCAAAATCTACTGCATTTGGTATATCAAGAGTATTTTACCGAATTTCCCGATAATCTGAATTCCTCGAAATCCGAAGAGAGGTCATCCCCCGATTAGTTCAGCTTCCCGGAGTTCTACTGTATAGCTTTATAAATATTGTACAATAATAAAATGCTGCTTAATTGAGAAAAATCAACCGAAAAAAATTTATTGCATTTTTAGGAAATGTAAAAATGGAGAAAATTAACCAGGTAAATATAATTTTCCCATAAATTTGAATACCAATACATGTTCATGAATTTGCTACAGCTCCTAAGTGCATATTAGACAAATGCTCTTATTAAATTATAATACAAATGCTCTTCCCTAATAGCACAGAAAAAACGGCCAATATTTTAAGAATAATATTCTGGAATCTCCGTCTTGTTATTCTGCGGCATTCGGCGCGAATGATAATGTGTTTGGCGGAGAAATCTGTTAATGGTTGAAATTCTTTCGGTAACCCTTAAACTAAGGGGTAAGCACGAGGGGGTCACGAAACACTCCAGGCCTTCATTTCTCCCAAGGAAGGCGCAAGAGTTGTAGCTTCTCCCAGACTCCTGCTTAACACACAGGTCTATAGAACTGCCATGGGGAGTTTCCCCTCACCAATTGTCTTGTACAAGAGGTGGTTGTGAGGTCATAGCACGGCTTGAAACGCTTTCATTCGTTTGATACTTAGAAACATTCGCTTCATGAAAAATGCCAATGTGATTCTAACATTAAAATAAGGAGTTCGTTTCTAGATTATACAAAATAATTTATTGAAATTAAATGAAAACTGAAGAACTAATTATGATTGCAAAGAATATGAAAAAATAAACAGAATCTACATTTTATAGCTTTTAGCAATTAAAGAAAACAAAGCAATTGAATTATCTGTAGAAGCAATGAACCGTTTTAATTTTACTGCAATGAAATGTATTGTTAAAATTGTTAGATCTAGATGTTTGCAACTTGTTTATTTCTAGCGATTTTCGTCGAAATTCGCCGGTGAAAAAACAGTCTTTCTGTTCGTCTGTGTACGCGCATGAAAACACGATAATTCAAAAAGCTCAACAGATAGATAAATAAAATTTGGCAAATTGTTTTGTTGGTGTACACTCGTCGAAAAAAGTATAAAGTCGCAAAAACACATGACAAAAAAACTAGAAATTTATATTATATTTTTATGAAATGTAATGATACTTTGGGAGATAATGAAATCACAGCGAAAATAAATTTAAGTTTAATTACTTATTGTGATTTTATAAGCAATTAGTTAAACATCTATACAGGTAGATTTGGGAAAATGTATAGAGTCGATATGATTTATTTTTTCAGTAAGTGATATTTGAACCTCATTTTTCTTTTACTTGTATTACTGGTCGATTCAAAGAACTTGAGAGATATCCGGGTCAATTTTATTCCAGAAATTTTTATTGTGGTTTTAAGAAAAAATTAGCTTCTCTCCTGTCGCCCATTCTTGTAAACATATCTAACCAGAATTCCCGAAAGTTTTCCCATTGGATTCAGGTCGGAACTCCGATATAGCCATTGAAGAGTTTTTACCAGTATTTTGTAGGATACCGCTTTCATCTAGGATTTTTCAAAATAATGAATTATGCACAGATACTTTGTCTTGTTGAAATGTTCAATCTCCTGATGTCATCAGAAGATATATCAGGAACAAATTATCTGCCAGCATATCCTGATATAACGATGAATTCATTTTGACAAATTCAATTTCAGTTTCACCACTGACGGCAAATGCGGCCCAGACTATGACAGATCTGAATTGGTGTTTTGAAAAAAAAAGTATGATTCTGTATGCAGATAATACCAGTAAAACTGAAATCGATCCAAATCATTTAGATAAAAAATTTTTCCTTCCAAAAACTTCACATCATTCCGGTTCAGGGTCGGCCTTAGGAAATGCGGTGCCCAATTGGAAATAATTTTGGAAAACTTCGATATACTCAAGTTTTAAGAAAGTATACATAATGAATACATAAACAATATGAAATTGTAATAAATAAATTAATAATATTTATTATTAAAAAATTTAATAATTTTAATAAACTTACTTAATACTTAAAAATTAGTTTTAAAAAATTCAAGAAGGGAGAAAATTTTTGTTTTTTATGGGATACATTGTAAAACAGATAAGTAACTCGAGTGAATTAAAGACCTTAAAAAGTTATTTATTCATGATCACTAAGGACACTAAGTATAGTTTCCAAACATTTTTATCAAGGAATAGATTGTTATTCATGTCAGCAATTTAATACTA